>PVHP010024992.1:0-25988 GCA_004024765.1 Zapus hudsonius
CTCTCGCTGCATCCTGAAAGATACAAACACAATCTCCATCGGAGAGTGAGATCAGTGTAGGTTAACAAATATACACAATTTTGGATTACCAGGATTTGATTTTTAGTAGCCTCCCTGTCAATTGGTCCCATAGTGCATCTTGTCTTGGGAGCCTAAGAGTACGGGATCCGGTGCCTAACGCCCTGAATCCCAGGTTCCAGACAAGGGGACCCCCTCACTAAGTGGAAATTGGCCGATTTGAAAGCTGTTGATTGTCTCCCCAGGCCCAGGCTCCTCCATTACACAAGTGCTCCTCTCTTGGTTCGCTGCTCGCTCCCTTTTAAGCACTGTGACAGCTAGCATTTGCAGGGAGATTTCAGGATCATCCTTACTTCTCACTTGCGTATTCATAAGGTCCAAATTTGTCAACTACAATTTGTCCCAACCAATTTAATAAACTTAATATTCTTAAAGAGCATTTTAAAAATCTCCAACTTCTCAAGAATTTCTATTTCCTAGCTTGCTTTTGGTATGACATATTTCTTCACTTTTCTCATTTCTTGATGACAATTTTTCACTTTCATTATTCTGCTTTCTTGAATATACAGATGATCTACATGGTAATAAGATGATTGCATGCTCACCTTTGTGGGGTGCATTAGATCTTTCAGGCCACTTGAGTCCATTTAGTAAATTGCTACCCCAGTGCAGGGAGTGGAACTCCACCAGCACAAAGTCCTTAATGCACTTAATAACTTGGCACTCGTAATTGCCAGTGATGGTAGAACATTTGCTTTCAGGTTTTCACAGTGATGATTATAAAGAAAGAATTGGTGCTCAAAGAATTACATGGTCAGCCATTAGCATTATATAGGCTTTCCATAATTTATAATAAACCCCTGTGCCATCTACTATTAAATAATGGATATTTCAGAACACTCTGCCAGAGATTCACTTCTTCATAAAAATGTGGTTTAAAGTTCATTCTCCCTCACAATGAAAGGAGCGTACATACTGCATTGAAATGCTGTATTTCTCTTTTCATATTTCATGGGGTTACCATTTTTAAAACCTCATATCTCAGGAAAATGCAATATTTATATGATATGAGTAGATATGGACAAGTTTGAATTATAGAGAATAGTCTGATTCTGAGGAACAAATGATACAGTAATTAATGCTATTTTACATTTTTAAAGTTTACTTAAGAAAGTTAAACCTTGTCTATATAACAATCACTGAAGAAGCTTCCTGAAGATGCCACACTTCCCAAAGCATAAGTAAGTGTTATGGATCTAGTTCACTCTCTGCTTTCCAATACAAAACAGAATTCAGCATATGTTTTCTAGCATTCTAATTTCCTACTGTTTATTTCTTAATTAGTTATTGGGAGGCAGAGCAGACTCGACAAACTTAAGGGGTGCCTGTAAGATCTGGGTTTAATTGGTTGTTTAGAATCACCTAGAAGTTGTTATTTTTAGACACAAGGTGTCAGTCCATCATATGGTCATTAAGTATGGGCTATATAGATTGTAAGTTAGCTTTGAGGCCTGACAATGAAATACTTTGCATAGATAGTTCTTTATGTTATAATTTGTAAAAACTTTTATCTTTTTCTAAACTGAATTTAAATTGTTACCCAGTCTTCTCTGCTACTACTATTATTATTTTTTCCCTTGTGTTTTGAAATCTCAGTCTGGTTTCTTAAGTTTTTTTCACACCTTGGTTAAAGCAGTTGGATTCACATAGAGATTGTAACCTAGAAATTTCAAATGTACTGTGTGTTTGCATATAATGGTGGGTGAACATAGTCTGCTTCTCTCAAACTTTTCTCTGTCCTTGCTCTTTGGGGATGGGGCAAGAGAAAGGAGGAGGGAAAGCTGCTTTTGATGCAGGTGCCATTCATCATACATCACAGCTGCAAATCCATGTTGGAGAAGGTAACGTTGGGTTCTTTTACATAAAGATTATCATCTACCTTGAATTTAATTCAGTCAGTAAAAAAGGCAAAAATACTCACTGAAAACACCCTGATGCAGAAAGTGTCTCCTAGTCATTGCTTAATTTTTATGTCTTGAGATAACTTGTTTCCTTGACCCCATTTGGACGTCTCCTATTGTGTGGATTTATATTGTCCTGCAATGCCACAAATGAAATAAACTTACTTCAAAAAAAATCTCATCTACTTGTTATGGCGTAAATCGGTGCCTCCAAATATGAGAGAACTGTCTTCTCTGTGGCCAGAAAGATGAATCAGAGGAACTGTTGAGTGTGTGTTTGCATCTCAGAATATTTAACTTTTTCTAAATACTTCTTATTTCACTTTGACCAGCATCTTCAGGTAAATACTTCTGGTATGATGCTTCCCATAAATTCTACCAGTGGAGGGTCGTGTGTGTGTGTGTGTGTGTGTGTGTGTGTGTGTGTGTGTGTGTGTGTGTCTGTGATGAACACACATGTAGAGCAGATGCATACCACTCTTCTACCCTACCTCCTTGACACAGGGTCTCACACTGAACAGGAGCTTGCTGCTTTTCAGCTAGTCTGTCTCACTGACTGGTGAATCCCATCTCCTCTCAGCACTGGAGTCACAGGCATATGCAGCCATGCTCTGTGTTTTACATGGCTGCTGGGGATCTGAACTGAGGTCCTCTTCTTTACTCTCCAAGTGCTCTTGCCTCCTGAGCCATCCCCCCCAGACCCCGTGGGGGCTTTGAAAATGTAGCTGGTGGCATGATGTAAAGATAGGTACTAGTATAAGGGCCATAGAAAACACATCTCAAAGATGGGCCTCCTGAGTCCACTGGTCATGATTAGAGTGGCTAAGCAGAAACCTGGGAAGATCTGTCATGTTTATGACTCTTTGAATACCTTTACATACCTCTCTTTACATCCCTCCTCTCTTCTGGGATATTGTGAATTACTTCTTTTCCTTCCCAAGTTCATAGGTTCTTTCTAAGATTTATTTAAAAATTTGAGCTATATACAGACATTTCTTATACAGTTGGGAACAGCTATTTTCAAACTCAGCACCATATTCAGCTGATAATAGGTAGAGATTCAAGGAATCCTGACTCAGAAATTTAGGAGTTAGCATCCAGTTTAACATTAGGCAAATAGTACCTAATGTTTTCAGTACAATTTAGTGAAATTGGAAATTAGTTGGAAAACAGCATATGACTGATACTGTTTTAAGCTATGGGGCATATTTGCAATAGAAATCCACAATTTGAGAGGGGAGATAGATGTCTAAATATTTACAAAGCAATTTAGATAGAAATATATAATATTTTAGGAAATGTTGAAGTTATCAAAACTAACTTGGCTGAGGAGATGCAGGAATAGATTGGTATTAATTAAATTTGGGGTTATTTATATTTGCTCCTAAGAAAAGCCAACTTTGGTAGTGTCTGCTCCCCTCCGAGGACAGATGGAGCTCCAAGGTGTCATTGACTACTACAACTGAAGCCACACAAAGCACTTGCAGCAATTGCCAAGATGCAAATTAGTAAGTATTCCTACTGAGTTAGGACATGGCAAAATTAAAAAAGAATATATGCAATGAGTTATGAGGGAATAGGCCTATGTAGGCATGAAATCAAAAGGTGAATTTAGGCCCATCATGGTGGTATAGATATGTAATCCAAATCCTTGGAAGCATGAGGCAGGGAGAATACAAGTCGGAGGGCAGCCTGGTCTACAAAGCAAGTTGCAAACCATCCCTAGGAAGATCTTATCAAAGAAAGGGGAGAACAAAAAGATTGACTTTAGTAGATGACAAGTCACAGAGGACAGTTTTATGAGAATTTAACACATGGATAAATTTACAAGTCCACTTTGTGCAGAGAAGAGAAGACAACTTGGAAAGGAACATGTCATGAGCAAAGCATGTAACTAGGAGAAAAATAGGTATAGAACAGGCAACCCCAAAGGAATGGGAAGAAGAAAAAAATTGATTAGATTCTAGATTGTTAAAAAAGCAAAGAAAGATAGTGGTAGTTAAATCATCCCCAAATTTTTAATGTTATGCCTAAAAACTGGAGGAAGGTTAAAATATAAAGGAAAGATTTTATACGTGTGTGTGTGTGTGTGTGTGTGTGTGTGTGTGTGTGTGTGTGTGTGTGTGTGTGTATCAAGTTGGGCTAAAATTATGAACTTTCCCACATTTCTCATATATGTGCTTTAAAGGGAGGTATTGAAAGTGGCAAGATCAGGAAACCTGAGTTACCCTAAATAAGTAATCTTTACACCTTACTTTGAAATGGTAAGTGATGAATAGTTAAGACAACAAATTGAAGTTCTTTGACAATATCAAACACAGCATGTTAAATATAAAAACACAGTAAAGGCAGGGTATTAATTTAAGCATCAAATTGAATGTTTAAGACACTTATCATAAGTAGGCAGGCCTACAGTTTTTGTCTGATTGATTTCCTTCTTTCTTAAAAGTAAGAGCTAACCTGAAAATATTCATTTTACTTCATCATCTGAAAATCTGAGGTGCACATCAGAAGGCAGGTATGACAGTAAACCAACTCATGTGAATGTAAATATTATGAATTATATATTCTAAATTCAATTTATTAAAATAAATCCTAGCTTTCTTTCATTATTTGAGAGTTACTTAGGTTTTTAACCAGTTCTGGACATATGTGACTCTTATTTTTCTTTTTTCTTCTTTACCAATTAAAAGGAAAATAAAACACAAAACCATTGGGAAATTTAGGTAATTCTCATGGCTAAATAGTTTGAGAAATGCTTATTTCTTTTCCTTGTTTTATTTAAGGTAGGTTCTCAGCCTAGGTCAGGCTGACCTGGAATTCACTATGTAGTCCCAAGGTGGCTTCGAACTCACAGCGATCCTTCTACTTCTGCTTTCCAAGTGCTGGTATTAAAGGCCTGCACCACCAGGCCTGGTTTATTTCTCTTAATTATGAATTGTTATCAATTGATTTCTTAAAGTATTCTTATACTTGTCATTGACAAGTGTTCTTAAACTATCCCATAATCCCAACACAATTATTTTATTGCCAACTTTGTTACACCTTTTTTCCCCTCTTTCTCTGTGGGCCTTGTTACTGTTTAACACATAACAGAGTTTAGTTAATGTCCCATGTTTGTGATGGTTGCAATGGTAGTTAAATTTCTACTTCAACTAGAAAAATTTCTGCATAAAAATATTTTTATCCAAGTACACTGTTGTATTCGGAGAATGAAGAACACTTACAGCAGACACTTATTTGTTCCTGTTATAAATAGTATATATAGGTAGATGCCTGCACTTGCCTGTTGTGTTAAAGAAGTCCACAAACTATTTGCTAATGGGAACATTTTCCTAACATTTATTAATTGATTAAAAAATTAACTTCTAAAGTATCACCATGAAAGCTGACATTCACAAAATTATTGAATCTACTGCAAGTTTTACAGACTGGGAACATAATATAGTTGCAACAAAATAGAGGTTGTTCTACAAGTTGAGCAATTTTATTTCTAAGCTATTTCTCTTTTGTACTGTCAAATCAATCCGGGAGGTTTGCTCACAGTATCTAATCTGATAAGGGCGACTTTACGTAAGGATAAAGAAAGTCAGGTAGGTAATAGTTCTTTCAGAGATGGACATATTTAATCAAAGACTTTAAATATTGCTTCTTTCTCAACTGAGCTCACAGATTCACAGATTTCATTAAGCTGCTGTTAAAGATATTTCCATTGTAAAATTAAATTTAGCTTTCAGATGAGTGCTAACCTCATAAAATGATTATTTGCTTATGTTATAATCTTTAGAAATTATTATCTATTTACTTTTTATAAACTTCACTCATAATTTTGAAAATATCTGATCTGAGGGAAATGAAAGATCTTTGAATCTCTGGCCATCTCACAGCCTCATAGCATTCTTTCTCTGTTGCTACAGTGACATTTGTGTTCTCAACATTTAGGGATACTGGGTGAATGGTGTATATTTAAGAGATATAGATTGAGAGTTTACCAGAGCCATAACAAATGCACATACATCCTTTATTCAAGATTTATTGCTATATTACACCCAGAAGACTCAGATTCGATTGCTTTAAATATACAAAAGCACCGTCACATGCAAATTGCTGCATTAACTTAAGAGTGGGTAGTGTCATGCATGTGGTTCCTATCCTATCATGATCAGACCTCAGCCTCAATAACACTACGATGACATATAGTTCTGTGGAGTGAACAAATGCATGGAGAAAAAAATCCAGGAGAAAAAGAAACAAAATAGTGTCATACCCACCATGACTAATTTGGAAGGCCTGAGTTATAGAGGTATGCATCTTGTATCATGCCTTTTTCTCAAGAATAAGGACCACCAACTCACACAAACACACACAAAAAATGTCACATATCCCCATGTTACCAATCATTTATTGGGCAAGGTTTCCTTTCTAGCAGGAGGAATGGCATTTCTTATTGCTCTTTGTTGAGTTCGCAAAATTGATATTTTTCAAGTCTTATTCTTAGAAAAATGAATTTATTTGAAGGAATGAGTGACATGTTGTTGGAAAATCATTTGAGAAGTGACATGCATTCCTTATAGTCTGCTCATTATGAGTAACACTGTTTTTCTGTCCTTGGTCTTATTTAAATTCTATGTTGATGACATTTGTCTGTGCTCAATTTTAACACTGACCTAATCTAAAAATCTCTTTTTGATATTTATAATCTAACAGAAACAAGCATCGTACTCAACAAAATTTTATGAAGAGAAATCACTCTTTTGTGAAGAGCTTTCCTGATGGTGGGTCACTTCATTTCTTTAGCAGGAGCTGCACACTTACAAGGAAACCCATTAGTCACACCAGGTTCTCAGTGTATGTGTCAGAAAAATCTTTTATGTATTTTTTGTTATCAGAACATTTCACGTAACCACCATGGCATCTCTAATTCTTCTCTTCAGCTTGAGGTCAGTACCAAGGATGAGAAAAGAGGTAAAAAGGAAAAAGCAAGAACACAATGTCTTTCTAGCATAATTTTCAATCTACTCATAAATTTGAGTTACAAAGTATCCCAAGGGACCTGAATCAATATTATTTGTGTGTAGAATGCTGAGTACAGACAACACTCAAATAATTGAAATGACTGAGGTTTTGTGAACCTCATCTATGGTGCTCTGTTACAAAATAGCATGAAGGTGATTAAGTTTTTATGAAAATAATTGTTTTCTAGTTTTTTTTTTCCTGGGAATAAGTATATGGTCTACTAATGTGATTTCTTGTCAAGAGACTAATATGGCCTCTGATCCACTAAAACTTTTATTTTAAAAATCATAAGAAAGTTGAAAAATAAATCTGTGTATATTATTTTTACTAAAATGTTGACAGACATATCTATATTTATGCATAAACAGTTTTGTGATTTTTAAAATATGTGCAATCCATATAGAGACAATTCTGGATAAACTAAGAAAAGTTCTTTGGCTGGGTTTGGAGATTCATCCCAGCAGTGTGTGGCTGACTATGAAAGCTAGCAAGCTTGGGTTGGTCAGAAGAAACTAGATCATATAGGCCTTTGAAATTAAATGTAATATTTTTTACTTTTAAGAATTAAGTCCGTACTTGGTAAGCAATGGAAAAACACGAAAAAAGGTTAAGTAAATAAGCAAACACATATTTATGTTTAAAAATGACCAAACATATTACATTGTGGAATATGACTTTGGCTTGTGAGATTGGATGTACAAGAGTATAATGGCAAGTTTTTGCAGTATTCTAGCAAGAGTTCATAGGAATTGGTCTAGGATGACACATTAATTAGAAAGGGTATTGAGTAAATACATAAAAATATATTCAAAAACCACAAACTGTGAAGATGTAATAATGGATTTGATACAAGAAAAAATACATAAGTCTCATGGTTGATTCATAGGTTTTGGGCTGTATGTGAGTGACTCGGGATCATTCTAGACACAATAAACTCTGGGAAGCAGCAAGTATGAATATACTATGTTAAAGAAAAATTTTGAATATTTCTTTGGCAGTGGAAGTGAAAAACATTCATTAAGCTACAACCTGTATTTACTGAGTATTGCTCATATGTTAGGCTGAGGCTAGCAGTATGTACCCTTGTGGTTATCTATGTATATGTATCCAGAGGGGTCTACATGTGTATCCATGGGAGTCAATGCATGTGTATACATGGAGGTCTATCTCTGCGTATCCATGGGAGTCTATGTATTATGAATATCCACGGAAGTCTATGCATGTGTTTCCATGGAAGTCTATGAGTGTGTATCCATGGGAGTGTATGCCTGTGATTCCATGGAGTGTATGCATGTGTATCCATGGGAATCTATGTGTGGCTAATCAGGATGGAAATTGCATCCACAGCACTAACCTCATTTGCACATGTCCAAATCAATAGTGCTGTTTGGATCGGGAAGATGAAAAGAATGCAGTCATTGTGATGGAGATTGTTTTCATGTTCAGTGTGTTGTTTTCCAGAACAAATAAATACTAGTGAGAGACTGTGATTGACATCAACAAGTAGTGTGCAGGAGAGAAGCAGTAATGGTGAAAGAAAATCATCCTAAAGAACATATCCATTATATTCTAATGCACAACTTCTTAATGTTTCTCTTGCCATGCAGTGTTCATTATTGCCATTGTTAATGTACATATTGCAATTTCCAATAACTTATAATCATAATTTTCACCATTTTCCACAAATTGATATTCCCACTCTAAAACACTGAATTAATTTTGCTTCACTAAGTAGAACATATTTTAACTATTTTGCCTGATTTCCCTGGCTACTATGCATTATTACATGATATTTGGCCTGTGATTATTTTTTCTCCATTATTCCAGGTAACATCTAAAATGTGACCAGGCATATGTGATTCTCATTGTGTTCTGCTATATTCCACCTCCATGAAGAAGGTCTGCAGCTATCTTTTCTCTCCTACTCCAATCAAGATAATAACTACTCTCAGATGAGAAAAATCCCAAAGAAAACCTTTCCTTATACTGAACCATTTTCTTCCTCTTATCTGCATATTATGATTCTAGCCTTCATATTTAACATGTTTTTGTTTTGTTTGGTTTGGTTTGGTTTTTGGGTATAGGGTCTCACTCTAGCACATGCTGATCTGAAACTCACACTATACTCACAGGCTGGTTTCAAACTGACAGTGATACTTTGACCTTTGCCTCTGAGTGCTGCGATTAAAGGCAAGTGTGTGCCATGCCTGGCAATTAACAGTTTTGATGTGGAATAAAAAAAATGGTTCAGTAGGAAAATAGAAAAGGAAACTACTAAATTATGCCAAGAAGACAAGCTAGCAGCTGGAATGCATGCACTCTAAAACCTACATTAGATTATATAGGATGTTGCATAAAGTTTAAACAAAATACTATAATAGATACAGTTTTGTCAACAGAAAATGTACCCTCCTATGTTTGAAAGCTGCACTTTCCTCCATAAATATGCCACTGTTTTAGTTTGGGTTTCTCATAAGTGGTCTTTGAATTAAGGGGTTTAAGACAGTATTTTATCTGGAAGGTGATTCCAGAAAATTCTAGTAGAGATCTGAGAAAAAAAAAGAAGTGGAAGTTAAGGCAATCAATGAAAGATTGTTCTTTATCCAGAGCCCTTGTGGGTGATGAGTTTGTTACTACTGGAGAACTGTAGGAGTTTTGAAAAGGACAGTTATTCTCCCTCAGGACTGGAACCCAGGGCTGCAGTAGAAGGCAGCTAGTACAGAGCCTAGGTGGGGTGGGGAGCCTGTGGTAATTCTAAGAATTTGACACTTTGGAACTACAATCATGAATAGGCCCTGGATCCTGGGTTTGGATCATGAAGAAGTGTCTCACACAATTGTCAGTCATCAGGCTCTGCTGAGGTAGGAAAGCTGGTGCAGAGTATAAATAATATATTCCATTAACATTCTTTTGATGGAAACTTAGACCTTTGCAGTGGTTTCAACATTGTAGATTACCTCAACTTCCTCAGACAGAAAATTTGAGTGACTTTCCAGTTGATCCCAGCATATAATCCCCATGGAATTAAATATAATAAAAAAATAAAAGTTGTAACCTTTTAGCATGTTTTGAGATAAAAGTAAGAAACTCTTCTTATAAAAATGTTTTATGTGTAGTCAGATAAAGTCATATAATTAACTTTAAAGGTAACACTAAATTTATATTTAAGTTTTAAAGTATTTGCATTGTTAATTACAGTTATTTAATTATTTTGCATCTTACATTATTGGTGTGAGTAAATGTTAATATCTTAAAGTTAAATAAAAATTCCTAACATTGCAGCAAGACTTAAAATTTGGTAAATTATTCATAATATTAAAAGGGTAATGTTGATTAAAACATAAAAATGTTTTTCTCTGCCAAGACTGTGCATTCATAATAACTTGTACCAAAAGGAAAACCATGGAATCAAGAAAAATAAATAAATTGAACCTCATCAAAACAAAGTCCTTTCTTTCCAAATACCTTGTAAAAGTATGAGTCAAGATGCTAGACTAGAGAAAATATTTGAAAACCACATATTGACAAATGACTTTATTGTAGAGTATATGAAAACTAGCTCACAAAGCCCAGCAGTTTCATAAAAACTGAAATTAGAAAACATAAGTAAAGAATTAACAGAACAGGATATTCATATGGTCAATGAAAAGATATTCTCTCCTTCACCTGCCTTAAGAAAATGAAAAAAAAGATATCTTTAAAACCTGTCAGAATTGATAAAATAAAAGAGCAATGGCCACAAATGTTGCTAAGAATGTGCTGATATTGGATAACTGAACCATTGCTGGTAAGAATATGAAATGATACAACCACCTGGGAAAAAATTTAGTGCTTTTTAAAAATTAAATGTACAATTCCAAATTTACCCAGCAATTGTACCTCTGGACACTCATCTCAGAGAAATGGAAACTCTACATCTACACAAAATGTGGACATAACTGTTTTTAGTAGCTTTTTGGAAAATGTCCATAATGGAAACATCCCACATCCTATAAGTGAGTGATGGCCTGTGTAAGTTGTACTATATCAGCTTAACTCAGTAATAGAAAGGTAAAATATGTTGTTATATACCAAAACTCTAACTCCCCATGAAATTAGGCTGAGGGAAAAAAGAAAAACTCTCAAATGTATGCAGTATATGGCATCATTTTTATACCTTCTTGCAATGGTGCAAGTGGAAGGCAGTGTTTTATAGAAAAGCAACACTGACGAGATCTCTAAGATTCAACTTCTGAATCTTGACTGCGGTGGTAGATATCAAAATATATAGATGAGATAACAGTAGACACAGAATAAATCACACATAGACACACACACACAAAAAAAGTAAAATCAACCCTAAGGAACAAGACCAGGGGCTTATATCAATATTAGGATGATGATTGTGATATTGTACTACAATTTTGCAAGACATCATCGGGGAAAATCATTAGATAATTACAGATACAACTAACTGTATGTGAACCTAGTTATGTCCACAAATGGTTAACTTTAAAAAGATCAATATGCCTGCTTAGAATATAAGTGCATATGCAAATGTTAATTAACTTTCCAACAATGCCCAACTTGTCTTTATTCTTTGACAAAGATCTATTTATTCTAACTAAAATTTTACTATTCTTTAAATAAGCAGACTACTCAAAAATCACTCATGCTATAAAGTAATCTCAGAGAACTTAATTTATTTAGTCACTAATATAATGCATGTTGGCTAAATAAGGAAATTAAGATAATTGGATCAATGAAATATGGAAAATTCATAGTCTTTTTAATGTAAATGTGAAAAAAGAAAATGATAGTTATTCATGAACAGAATTTCCAAAAAAGTTACTTAAAATATATGTGCTATTTTATTAAGTAAATGTACAAAAATAAACACTCCTCTTTGTTAAATACAAATATTGTTTTCTGTGATGAATATGTCATTGAGATGAACACTAATTTTCACAGGTAAGCAAACACATGAGTATTGGCTATACACAAGTATGATTCTTGGATTGTAAATACTGATATGCCAGCCTAGTAGAACATATTCCCTTTTAGAGATAAGGGGTGAGGGAGGAAATCTATAGTATCTCCAGGGGTCATACGTAATTATAGTGATACAGGGTCTCTCACTGTAGCTCAGGTTAGCCTGGAACTTAAGTTGTAGACTAGGCAGGTGTCGAAAGCACAACATTCCTTCTCCCTTGGACTTGCAGTTTCTGGAATTATTACCACCCTTGGTTTAGGGCATCCTTTTTACACCATTACTCAAAGCCAGATAGCTACTAGGGATAAAATCAAGATCACAAATGATCCTTTGCACTAATAATTGTCAAATTATGATGATATTGGATTATATCTAGCAGAAGTATTTTTGCTACTTTTTAAAAACCCTTTTCTCCAAATATTGAATCAAATTGAGACAGGTGTGGTGGCTCACTCTTAATCCCAGCACTTGGGAGGCAGAGGTAGGAGTATCACTGCGAGTTCCAGACCACCCTTAGACTACATAGTGGATTCCAGGTCAGCCTGGGCTGGATGGAGCAAGATCCTACCTCATAAACAACAACAAAAATGTTTCTCCTGACAAGACTGTGGAATCAGAATTTTCAACAACTGTTCTAGAAGATTATAACTAACAATGAAGGAAGAGTCTAACCGCTCTCTGATTCACAATGGTTTCTTGTCAGGTTCAAGTGAAATGACTGTCAAAATCAGAATGATGTCACCTTTCGTGATCTTAACATTCCATTTTTGTTAAAAAATTTGGCGTATCTAAAATGGACTGCCTGTCTAACTTTTGCAATACAAACAGATTGTTTTTTTATTTTCAGTACCATACAAGATGATGTAGCTTTAGATTTATTCATGTGCAGAGGTTTACTGGGTAATAAAGTAGAAAGCCTTGTTTAAGCACCTGTGAAAGGATGCTCACCCAGATCATGAGAGGCAAACTGCTAGAAAGGTACTAGAGGCAATCATATCACAAGTCACCAATATTTAGGGGTTGTGAGGAAATGATGTATTTGAAAATGATATAAATCATTATACAGTAGATGTGTGTGGATGTATGTATGTGTGAACATGAGGTTGACATATTATGGAGAAAGTAGAAATTACTCAAAAGAGTCCATTTCCAAACATAGAACCTGTGTGATCTCTCTCCCCTCTCCCTCCCTCTCTCTCTCTCTCTTGCTCTCTCTCTTTCACACACACACATTGACTTTTAGCATTATGATTATTCTCTTTCCAAAAAAGTCAACAATCACCAATGCTTTGGCATTTCTAGTTCTTAGAAACCCTCTAAGAACTTTACAAAGATTATCTCACATGGATCTCTTTCCCATCACATAGAATATTACTCTTACTGTTGCCACTGTCCTATTTTACAGGCTAGGGAATAGAATTGTAGGAACAGAAAGAAATTGATTAAAATTATATAATCAGAAAGTAGTGAAGAGTGTGAACAGAGGCAGTTTGAGATAGGAACTTTCTTTTTGAAGTATGTTTTCCAGAAAATGTATTCTAGATAACCTATACAACATGAATTGAGATGGGAAGAAGAAGGTGGGCAGAGAAGCTTGGCTGCAGATATAGTCAGCTAAATGAAAGAAGAGGCATGTGTAATAAAATGTACATTTATTATGATTCTTTTTCAAACTTATTTGATTTACATACTTTATGTTTTGTTTTCTAGTTCCTGCGTGTCTATCTATCTCAATGAATTTGGTAGTGAAGTTTCCTACTTCATTCGTTTTTACTGAAAGAACATTGCAGGTTAGTTTCACTGTAAAATGAACTATCCATTCTCTTCAGTAGGAGCTCTGCTGTCTGTGGCCTGTTAAATTGTGTTAAATTAGGAAAAAAACATAGAATTCAAAGCAGAAACAAATGAAAACAATGTCATCTCTGTTTGGCACAGTCTCCCACTTTGAAAATTAGTCTTGCATGTGTTTTATGCCATATATAATGGTATAGAAAGCTAAAATTTTATTTGTTTATTTGAAAAAGTCTCGTTGAGTAGCCAGGCAGATCTGAACTTGCAATGATCTTCCTGCCTCAGTCTCCTGAGTGTAGGAGTGGAGCTATGTGCAACCATGCCTTGCTGATTTCTTTTTGTTTGATTTTGTGTATATATACTCTTTGGAAAAATTGTATGTATTCTGTATTTAAGTTTCATGGGTAATTAGAGCCCATGTATCCTGCAATAAACATAAAAAGGAATTAAGACATTGAACTCCATTGGAATTCATATGACCTCATAAAGTTAAAACCAAAAGATAAACACCAGCTGAATATTCGCTACTTAACACACTGTTACTGAAATAAGTAATCATATAAAATATTATTTCATGTATAATGTTGGCACCAATATCGACATACAAGTTTGTTTAATTTTCTTTCATTTAACCACATGATAATTGTTATGTGATGATTATATTCTCTTTTCCATTAACAAGTATTGAGTGGCATGTGGTGGAACAATCCTGTGATACCTGCATTTGGAAGCTGCAGCAGTATCTGGAGTTCAATGCCAGCCTCATCTACATCCCGAGTTTGGGGCCAGCCAGGGATACATGTGACCCTTCTTCAAAATTAAAAAAAAAAAATATAAAGAGAAAGAAAATAGTAAACAAAAGGCGTATTGCCTGCTCTTTTAAGAAATACCAAAATAAATTTGTGTTGAAAATACTTAACTTTTGCTTCTGTTGGATTCTCATTTTGTTAGTTCATAGGAACTCTTCATACCATGAAATTTCCTTGGCTTTATAAGTGAAAAATAGAAGTTCTGCATGTGCCCTAGACTTGTTGCATAAGTAAATTCTATTTAAATGTAGATCTAAATCATGGATTAATTCAATAATGCACATACTTGTCTCCATAGGCCCTAGAATGATGCCTTACCTCAGTCCTTTAAAGACTATTACACATATATAGAAACAAACAGCCTTCCCATGGACGAGGTGACAATTTCATTTGGGAAGCAGACAGGCATACAACAAAGGACTAATTTATAAGCACTACACAGGTGGATCAAATTCTTACAATAACTATGGAGTTAGAATAACTCATGATGAATACATGTCAATTTAACTCTTTGGGAGTCATTGGGAAGAGGCTGATATCCAAAAACAGTTAATGGATTTTAATGTTAATTAGAACATATTTTTCCAAAGGTCATAGAATTATTTGGAGATATAATTACATAAAAAGGAAATGTAAGCTAAATAGGCAGCAGGGAAAGAATGATGCACAATTTTCAGTTTTCCATTTAAACTTTGATTTGCACAAATCATTGTCAAGCAGTGTTATTTGCTTCCCTCAGAAGACTAACATTTAGCACAATATCCCTGTGAAATAAGCAATTAGAGCCTGACTAGTATTCACACCATCAAGCTACACCTATTGCTTATGTAATACAGAATTCCAGAACTTCTAAGCTGAATCATAATTCTTGCATCACATTCATTGAGGAAGATTTATTGACTCTTATTTAACACAAAGGACGCCCTAACTTACATATATGGTATCGGTCTAATTGTGCCTTAAAGTGTTGAGTCTATAATAGCGTCTTGAAAATGAAAGACATGATGGCATTTTCATTATAAATTGCAAATATAATTGTCATTCTAGATATCTTTTTTTGTTTTTAAGTTAATTGCTATTGACAGCAGAAATTTCCCCCAAACACTAATGGAGTATTTAACATAATTTCATTTATTGAAAAAATCCAAGGGAAAATAACATACAGCTATCTGAAACTATTTAGCAGAAGGAAAATATCAAAAATGAAAATTAAATTAAATCTACACTTATGATCTCCAGTGTAACTAATAATCCATATAAATTTAACAAAATGTATATTTGATTGAACTTAAACATTTAAATATACTATTAAGAATCAAGAAACAACAAAAAAATGATATCCTGGTAACCCAGGGCAACAATTAAGAGCCATACATGACAAACCAAAACTAACAAGCTAATTCCTACTTCATAAAATTTCCCATCAGTTTATTGAAAAATAAGAACACATTTCATCTCAACTTATGGAAAATTAGTACATTTGAAATTAAATTCAATCAGTTGTAAATATTCCCTTGAGAAAACTATTGCAGTTTGCATCCAGAGTTTAACCTCTGTTATATTCCAAAAATTTGAATTCCAGTACCTTAATTTCAATATACTCAATGTATGATCATCATAGTAAAATCACTACTCATAACTTATTAAGCTTAAATGAATATGTTAATAAAGTAATCCATATATAAATGTATGGAAGCTGTAACTCTCTCTCTTTCTCTCAGTTCTTTTTTCCAAGCATACATTAACCCATGAGGAACTGCTCCTGAATTTGTATATTTCATATTACATCTTGAAGCCTTTATGTCTTTCTTTTGCTTATATAATAACAGCACACATTTATTTATACACATTATAGAAACTCAGCAGAATTTTTATATTAGATTTGAATAAAATCCAGATTATTTTTGTAGTAGCTTTTCTCCTAAGTCAAAGTAGAAAATGCAAGACATTGCTTTTAAAAATAAGCATTAAGAAAACTAATTAAACGGGTTAGCCACAAAGGGAACATTTTAGGAAAGGAAATAGGTTGGGATTGAACCCTGTGATTTTATTGTTTTCACAGAAAATGCAATAACTCCTCATTGACGTCAACTGCCCAGTTGCAAGAAGAGTGTACCTTCTGCTTTGTTGAGACTCAGATGAAGCAATTAGTATGTAGTCATCAACCAGGATGTACTGGGGTGGGGAGGTAAATTTTTCCAGTTTCAATGTCTATTGAGTGGCCCTGATCTTTGAAAGGCACATTAAAAAAATAAAAAAAATAAAAGTTGTGTGGTAAAGAACATATATTTAAAAGAATCCTCAGACTAGTCTTTCACTATTCTTTAAATCACCCTTAAGACAGACAAACAAAAATAGACCATGGGAAATACCACAGCCAGTTATACAGTCTCAATTACAGAACTAAATGAATTAATTGTTCTTCAAAGTGCACAGTTTTATTGACAGAATATTTTATTATAAAGTCTTTAAAATAAAAATGCATGTTTGGTGAAAAATTAGTACAGTTGTAATTTGTATTTAATCATATTTTTAAATATAAAAGTAAAGAGTGGGATTATTTTTATTGTTTATTACATGGTATAACAGACTATTTGAGTTCTAATTCTGATATATTCATTGCCATGCCAAAGTCAATTCCGTGATATATGTGAATGAAATACCATTATTATCAAAGTCAGTTGCATGACATTGTGGTGTACCATGCATTTTCAATTCTTTTAAAGAAAATGTAATTGTAGGTGAAACTCCTGATCTGCTAAGAACTGTGAGCCACATGTAACCAGAAAACATTATAAACCAGAAATACATTGCATGTTATCATTCATGATGAACTATAAAGTTAGTGCCAGGAAAACATGAATGAGAAAGCAAGGATAGATATATATCGAAAGTACCAAAAAGAAGTCTCATTATTTAAAAAGGAAAATAAGTAGGTTATTTTTCAGTACTGCATAGTCCATGAGTATTATAAATCCTAAAATTATGATTGGGCAATAATTTTTTTTCTCTCTCTCTCACTTTGGGGTTTGAACGAAGGAAGAAATATTTGGCACTTCTGGTAACTTTAGTGAATTTAGTGAATTTCATATATCAGGTCTAGGGTGTAGTTTATATATCACTACACAGAAATGCTGCCAAATCCATTTAAAATAGGCCCAAATGCAAAGACATTAAAATGTAAAGAAACAAACATCATTGGGATTGGTTACTGGAAGTAGGTGATGGCGTGGTATATTCCTTCTCCCAGAAAATTAATACTTGAATTGCTAGATGCCTTTCTACAAAAGGACACCATCATCACCAACATCAAAAAATGTTGCCATCAATTAAACTTTAAACACATTATGTAAATAGAAAGGGCAATATGTTGGTGAATCTAGCTCATATTAACCACAGCAATGTTAGCCAAAGGAAGGCAGTTACTAAAGGTGTCTTAACGTATTCATTATTATGATGACTATTACAGAAGAGGTAACATAACAAAATTTATATTTCATTTACCCCAATCATTTAAATTTCTTATATTTTTACCCATTTGCTTTCATGAATGTAACTGAACATGTGATCTGAAGAAAAACACAGTGATTCTAAGTTTGTTCATTCATCTAAGTAATTCAAATTTTGTTTGAGATAGACATGTTATTATCATCTTAATGATGCTGATTGCTTTGCGGTATGAATTGCCACCCCCCCTTTTTTACAGTGTTATGCAATTTCTTAAAACTTTAATCAAAATTACTTTGGAAGTACCAGCCAGTTCTCATGGACTTCTGAAGCGTGCATATTCTTAATGTGCATATTCCTAAATTTTTGTAAAGATTTTAGTATTTAATAAATGCTTAACAGGAAAACTAAACCTTTTAGTTCCAGCACTTTCTTTGTGCAAGATAACTTGGACAAAAGAGAAATTTTGTTATTTTTCTTGGAATGACATGTGTATTCAAATATTTTGGATTTTTTTTTCCTTTTAGTATAAGCCTCACTCAAATCTATTTAATGATAACTGAAGAGATGAGTTCAGCCTCTCTTTAGATCTAAAACACATATGTTGGTACAATGAGAATGTCAAAAAAATTAGGTGATTTACTAATATGGGGAACTGAAGAGATGTGGTTAGTTGCTATAAAGTGGAATTCAGAGTCAATACAGCTTATTAAAATGCTTACTATCCCAGATATCATTTATTTGAATCTCTTTGGTTTGATAAAATAAATGGGTAATTTTGAAATTTTGAAAAATTTTCACTATGGCTAATTCATTCAAATATGATCCTCATTTGTTTCTTTTGCTTAATTTAAAGGTCTTGGGTTTTAGCTCAGTTCTATCACTATCTGTGATAACTATTCTGTTATGTCCTCTTTTGAAGGGACTATGAAAATATACATTAAATTTGAAGATGTGTTGCTTCATATTTTACCTACAGAAGTATAACATTTACTTTACACGTATTACAAACAAAGGTGAGTTCATCAAGGTGTTCCTATTAGAATTTCTTCCTGCAGACATTATGCAATGTGTATGAAGCACTTAACATTTATCCCATAACATAACCAATAAAATGTGTAACTAATCTCAAGTTAGGGATTTGTGAGCATTGTTCAACAAATACACATACCGCTTATTATACCTTACCTGGAAAGAGGCTTTATTAAACATAGCTGTAAAATTATATTTTAAGTTGAATTACTGAATTTGCGCAAACATTTCTATAGATGTTTTAAATAAATCAAGCTTTTGTCATTTTTCTCTACGTTTTGTTGTGCTTTTTATATTAATATTTCAAATGTTAATTTAATACTTCTATCCCAATTACTTGCATTATCAGTTATTTTTAATCCTGGGGTTTTGAAGGAGCAAATAATATAATAATAATCATATTCTTTAGACAAAAGTCTTTTTAAATGAAGTTAAAACCTCAGCTAATTTAAGGAAAAAGATCTTCAAATTTTCATAACCAACAGGTTTAAGTGAAATTTACAATGCATTGGAAAACTGGCTGGTTCAAAGTATGATTTCTCCTCAGGTAGCTCAAAATCATTTTTACAGGTTTTTGTTTTTTTGTAAAAGTGTTTCTGTAATCTTGATAAAATAATAAAATAATATTTCACAATTTGCACAGAGTCTGACTAAAGGGCAGAGGCGTATTACCCTCAGTGTTTAGCATAAAGCCAGATCGTTCAGCCCAGTCCCGTGGCAGATGGTTGCACGGCAATCGTAGCCTTTCCTTGGTTCCCTCAAGCCAGGGCCAATTTCACTTCAAATGGAGGACAGAGAAAGAAAATCCCTTCTGAGTCGATCACCTTCTGCGCTAAGTGTCATCTCAACGACCTTCTGCTCTGGTTGACCCTTCTCATAACCTGGAAGAAGACGTGTTGCTCCCGCGTCCGGTCTCCGTGGAGGTGGCTTGCAACGGGCCAAGAGCCGAGAGGCCATGGCTGTCTCGAGGCGAGGCGAGGCGAGGCGAGGCGACGTCTGGTCCGCAGGGCTTTTTCCCCAGAAGCGCTCGGCGGCGGCGGGGTGGCCGGCGATTCGCACGTGTGGCTGCGTCGTCTGCTTCCACAAAGTTTTCCACAAACCCTTCCTAGCCGTGCGCGCGGGCTTCTGAGTTGACAATGATTCAGGCTTGTTTCATTGAAGGCACTTGGTTTCCATGGCGAGTTATAAAAGATGGTGGTTTGGTTTCTTCGTTGGAACTGATGACCTAGCTTGGGGGTTCAAGTGGCCGCAAGCGAACTCCGAGAAGCCTGTTTCGTGGGTAAGCCCAGGTCTGCGCAGAGGGATGGCGGACAGACAGTCGTCTAGCCGAGCCTTGGAGGAGGAAAGCCAAACCCAAGAGAAGGAGCGAAGCGAAAACAAAGACCCTGAAGAACGTGGCAGGACACGGAGGCTTTAAATAATGGTGAGTTCGGGGGTTGGAAGGAAGGGAACAGCCGAAGGCAAAGGGCCTACTTTAGTGGATTCTCTACACAGAACCTTCTGGGAAGGAAAATAAATGCCAGCTCTCCACGTACCCTGTTTACAGTGAGGTTTTTGTTGGCAGGCCATTAGGTTTCCATGGTAACAAGCAAACTATTCATTTGAAACAAAACCAGCCATGACTTTGTGCTTTGACAAGGAATTCTATAGCTCTTTTTTTCTTTTTCTTTTTTTTCTTTTTTTCCAGAGTTCAACCAGCTGACGCTATCATCATTTTAGCCTCAAAAGCACCTGAAGGTGTCTTGTCTACTCAGGTTAAGACTATCTTCTTTGTGTAGTTGGAATAAGTTATACTTCCATGATGTCTTTTTTTTAATCCCCAGTGCTTTAAAAAATTTGTTTTTATTATTTTTATTTTTATTTTTGAGTCAGTAGTCAGTGGAGGAATCTTTGGTAGTTTGTTTTTTCAATGTCCATTTACAAAGACTCTTTCTTCTTGCCAGCGCCCGGTGAATCGTTTATAGCCTCTGCCAGGATAAGGTCACCTTCGAGGACTTAAGATAGAGATGAGAACGATAACTGGAAAAAGCCATATATGAACTAAAATCCCAACAGCACCATCCACGGAATCTAGACGGAAAGAAAACAAGTGTTAAAAAGTAAACCTCAAGTAGATAAGCATTCCATCTAGCTAATGATATGACCTCGGTGAACTATTCAAACAAGTGCAATGTGTAGAAAACATTGTCGGAAAAGACAGCTTTGGATTTATGTGTCAGTTTTATTTCGAAGGCAAGTGCAAGTGAAAATAACCTGACTCTCTAGTTAGACACACTTTCGAGAGAACGCATCTCTGTGCACTGCGCAGTGTTAGAACGCCCTTTGCAATCACATTTTCATTGCATGGTGGCTGATCTCACCATTTCTGCTTTCTCTTCTTGTTTCCCCCTTCTGAAAATTTCATTTAATTTACCAAATTTTAATTAATTCTCAGTGGTAAACGTCTGAAAAATTTGTATGTAATGTGGAAGTTGGCTTCAATTAATGTAAGGTTATTTCATGGTGTCATTTTCATGGTATGAAATTCAAAAGAAATTCTACTCTTGTCTGAAAAGAATACATGGTATTTCTGTGTCTTAGGTAAGTTGGGTTCATTTGGGTCTAGGGGTGGCTGGCTTTTCTAGGGTAAATGCAGCTAGACTCAGAAAGGTTTTACTACAAGTGTATTTCAAATGCTAAGCATAATGACAAGAAACCATGAGCAAATGGCTTATTGTTATACACAATGTGAGTTTTTGTCCTTTTACACTGCTGATGAATGGAGTCCATTCAGTTCATGTGAGTCATCACTGGATAGATGTGGAAATCTGACTTGCAAGTTTTGGACTGAAATATTTTCTCCCTGAACGTATCAGGGTAAAAGACTTTGATTAGCTCCAAACTTTTATGACATATAGTTTTGTGCTAAATTATTGATGAGTTATTTGTGTAAATTTAACTTGATTGGCCTTTCTTGTGAGCTTTAGGATTCACCTAATAAAATACTATAATCAAAAGAAATTCTAGGAAGAATGATTTTGAATATATGGTTCAAGTGTATAATGTGAAGAGAAGAATTTTAGGAATCAGCCCAGCAGATAATTCATAATTTTTATCTATCTATCTATCTATCTATCTATCTATCTATCTATCTATCTATCTATCTATCATCTATCTATCTATCATCATCTATCTATTATCTATCTATCTATCTATCATATATCAATCTAACTATCAACATCATCTATCTAAATTCTTCTGTTAAAGTAGACCTCACGGGGCTTGAGAGATGGTTCAATGGTTGCTTGCCATGGACCCATGAAAGCCTGAGAAGGCTTTAGTTCCATCACCCAGAACCACAGCAACAGGTGAACTGGCCAAGCACATCTGTAACTACAGTCTTTTGGGGAGTGAAGACCAGAGTATCACTATGGTTCACGAAACCTCAGCTCTGATTTAAGGGAGAGACTCCATCTCAAGGAAATATGCAGATGAGCAATAAAGAAGATTTCTCACATTCTTCTCTGGTCTTCACAAGTATGGATGGACATGTGCACAACTGCTCATATGCATACGCTATACCACAAAAACTAACACACACACAATGGATAAGAGGTGGTAAGCAAACTTTGAAGATATCAGGAAAGCAATTCTCAAACAAGAAAAGGCACTAATGGATGGCTAAGTCACTTCAGCATCACCGCACAGGAGTCCAAGGAGATGGAGCACGTACTCTTAGTCGTGAGGTCTTGTTTTGCACATTCACCTTCAGCTATTGATACGTCATCGATGGCGATGTCACCTTCTATCCCAGGACCTCGAATACCTTCAAAAATGAGCTACAAATACAAATGACTCATTAGAGTTCTATTTCTGAGATGTAGATCCCCCAAAGATTTTTCCAATTGTTTCCAAGAAATATTTTAAGGAATGAATCAATTCTTTTTCAGCATAATTCTTGTAGCCTAGAACACCAGAATGTCATTTCTAAAATCATTTAATCCTTTGAAAGACCATGTGAACATGTTTTCATGTTTTCCATACTCACCAGAAGATTTGCCTCTGTGGACTTGTTTTGGGTGTTCTACTTTAAAAACTTGACTGAGTTTACATATTTTGAATGTCTAGTGGCAATGTCTAGGCTTTGAATTTTGTGTACAACTAAACTGTTGAACTATTTCACTTCAATCTGTTGGGCACAGGCATTGGTGCTCAACAGGTTGAAGTCAGTCTGTCTCTATTACTAAATTCTGGAAATCATAACAATATAAGCACAATTAGAATTTTTTCTTACTTGATTTTGATTACCAAGCATTTAAATTCTAATAGACAGCAGTATAAAATGAGAATGCAAGGAAAGAATGCACTGCTTCTAGGGTATGGCACTGGGTTTACAATGTAGCCATGGCAAAGGTAAGATCACATTCTGATAGGTTTTGTGTGGGGAAGTGAGATAAGGATTCAGTCAATGAGGGAAAGGTTAAAACGGTCTCTTGTAACCCCTTGAAATTCACACACTCAAAGCTGACATCAAAATCTTTTTGTTGGAAAGCAGAGTTACAGAAGGAAGCTTGGGAGTATGTGGGCTTCTCTTAGCTATGTAACAGTGAAGCATTTCATAAAATTACTGAATTTTTTCTGAAAGCACACAATTATAGTCACAGAGTGTGGTCTTGTTGTCTGTAAGCAGGAGTTAATAACAAGATGATATTTAAAAATCAAAATCATCCCCGAAATTCTAACATTTTCTTCCTGATTATCTGAGCAGCTGGATTTAAATCGCAGAATGAGATTTCACTTATGCTGAACACAAAGGTCTAAAGTAGAAAAGATGTGAAGGATATCTACTTTTGTAGTTATATTTAGAGGCCACATTGGGAATGTTGGGAGGAGAGAGAGAGAGAGAGAGAGAGAGAGAGAGAGAGAGAGAGAGAGAGATTTACAAGCAAACACCTTTACCACTGAGCTATCTTTCCAGCCCTATAATTATGTTTTTAATTCCTATTTGTAACATCGTGATCATGAGAATCCAATTCAGTGTAAAAGATAAATATTATACACTTCCTCAGAGAAAGACCCTCCATGATATGGTTGCTTTTATTTTCAATAGCAGTTTGCTAGTGAGAAGGTACAGATTGCTTTTTAATTGGTTGACTCTCACAAGAAGCATTTATTGCATCACTTTGTTTATGCTGTGAGGTCTGACTGCAATTGTCTTTTGACTTACTGTAATTAAGGCTTATATATCCCAAGAGTTTCATAAATGGCCTCTAGACTAAGATTTAGAGGGATAATTCAATTCTTTCCTTTACATAGTGAGGTAGGTTGCAGAAATAAAATATTTAGATATTAATATTAAAGAATACTTCTTGGCTAATATTTTGTGATTTTATAAAGATACATCTTTGCTGACAATTTACAGGTATGAAGTCAGGAAAATATCAATAGATTCAAATTGAATTGCATTCATTTCAATAAGAGAGATTCTCTTGTTTAAAAATTGAATATTTTATGATCTTTCACCATTATTCTGACTACTATTTTATTACAAGGCTAAAACACTATTCTGCTTTCAAAATGCTTTTGGTTTCAATAGAAGATGAAATTGATGGCATGTGGATACCAGAGGATAAAGTGTAGAAGTTTCAATTTCCTAAAAGTGGAGAAAACTGCAAAACATAATTTTCCCACAGAACCATGTTGGTATTATTTAAAGAAATTTCCCTTAACTGAATTGGCAAGTTTAAAATTTAAATATTTTCACTTTTTCTGTGTGGATATCAGCAAACTGAAGATGTAAAAAACATAACAACATAAGCAAATTAACTCTTGGTGGGCAAGTTCAAATGGAAGTTTTAAAAACTAATAAGTTGATAGTGTCTATAATATACTTCATCAAAGCAAAAATAGATGCAGATATAGATACAGAGAGATTACACTGTTAAACTTGTGTTCCAATAAAATTTCTCAGCAAGTGAAGAAATGTTACTTAAAGCACTAGCAAGTAAAACTAATTGATAGAATCACAGAATGCAATGTGTTTCTGATAATGACTTCATATTGTGTCTTTTACACATATTCACAACATATTTTCTTTCTGACAAGAGAAAATTGATTTAATTATTAAAGAGGGAAGTACAAAAACTTAAAAACTATTTGAGAATTGACTGTGTGTCCCTAATGAAAAATCACATATATAAATTTAAGTAGAGCAGTTGATATTAGTAGTGATACTTTTCTAATCACTGATTTGGTAAATAACTGAATTTTCTTCAGCCATGATCGATTAGATTTCCAGTGATACAACCCAATAGACATGGACAGTGTTGGCTTTTTCCCTGGGAAAAACTGCTCCTAAGACCAGTGGCACAAGACAGCCAGTTCAATTTGCTGGATAAATGGCATTGAGTTACCAAAGCTTCTCATCTAAAACAATGACATGACATTTGGACCTCTGGAGAAGACAGAGAAACAGAGAACACTGTGAACTGCAACTGGAAAAGGTGTTAAATGGGTAATTCAGATTTCCTCACAAAGTCTCCATAATTGCTCTGGCATTTGGATTATCATATTGGATATGGAACTGAATGAATGAGTTTATATTTATTTCCTAGTGACTCTAATATTTCCCAAATTATTTTATTATTAGTAACGTGGAGGATCCATATGGAATCCCGCAGAGCAGGACGGGAGGAACGAGGGACCCACAGCCACAGACATTCAGTCTATACTGGATAAGCCAGAGAGACAGATACCAATGATCTTCGACACAAAGACCCCCTAAAATCACGATCTTAAACCAGCCTTAACACTCGTCCACCACGACTCAGGGAACTATGCGGAAGAGGGGGCGGAAAGATTGTAAGAGCCGTGGTGGGGGAGACTATCCACAGGCTTGGTACCCTCCAGTATCAACACACCTGGGCCATGAGGACCGGGCTAAGTACTAAACTATCCAGGGTC
>PVHP010024993.1:0-26022 GCA_004024765.1 Zapus hudsonius
GCCAGAGCCTCCGGCAGAGAGTGGAACCCTGGGAGGATGTCTGCTGCACCTGCTGCTCTCTACTGTGTGCATCCCATAATAGCCCAGGTGCCAGGGAACTGGCCTGAGGAGCGCTGGGCAATGACAGGATCGCCCGAGGAAGAGTCTTAGGTCACAGGAATTTTCCAGGAGTTGGGATCTGAGCTGGATTTCCACTGCTCCTACCTGGATTGTAGAAGGCACTTCTTCCCAGTGACCACAGGGGGGCAGTGAAACGCTAGGCCTGTCTTTAAATTTCAGAACAAAAGAATCCTGCAGTGTGGGGCTGAAAATAAAAGCTCCCACATCCCAGAAGTCTGATGGCTTTCCCGGGAGGGCGTCGGACCTTCCATGCTGGGCGATCTTTGTAGAGGGAGGTGTATTACCTTTCAGGTCCCTAAACTTCAAGCCCACCAGTAGGCTTTCTGGGAGTTAAGGCAGAGGAAATTCTCTGCTCTGCACTTCCCAGTGTGTGTCTTCAGAGGAACTCAAGATGGCTGACAGGTGTTTCCCTGATCCTCCTGATGGGCCCGGGGCGGGATTATCAGCCAGGCTTTGAGGAGGACTAATGGAGGCTCAGATGGTCCTTGACTGAAGACAGTGAGGGAGCGGAGGGCAGACCCAGGCCAGCCAGCCCGTGGTCCAGGGCCTTCTTCACTGCAGGCTGCTCTGCAGGCAGGCTGCTCTCCGGGGATTCTTGGAGCCCTTTCCCTTTCCCGCCATCCTGACTCTCTTCTTGTACTTCTGCCTGGAGCTCAGCAGCTGCTCTTTTCTTGACATCAGCTTTTCTTTCCTTCTTTTAGAACCGCATGAGCGATCGTGGAACGCAGGGTTGACAGGTGTAGCATCCGCCTTCTTGTTGCTGGGACAAAACCTCTGACCAGAAGCAGCTTATGGAAGGGAAGGGTTGACTTCCAGCTTGCAGTTCTGAGGGGAAGGTTCATTTTTGAAGACAGCATGGCAGGAGCAGACAGCCAGGCATCACATCTCCACACAGCAGCAGACAGGATGTAGAGGGAGTGAGCTAGACCAATAAACCTCAAGTCCCACTCCCAGTGAGACCCCCCTCCTGTCAGGCTCCGTCACCCAAAGGCCCCATCACCCAAAGGCCCCATCAATTGGGGATTGAGACTTAATCACACACACTTGATGCTGCAGGGTATACATTTTACATTCCAACCTCACCAGGGGAGACAGAGCCTGTCATAGGCGCACATGTGTCTGTACTCCTTCCTGGGCCATTGTGTTTCCCTGGCATAAACCCCAGATGGTCCTTGAGGTCTGGCCACATGTCTGGCCCTCGGCGACTTCTTCTCTCTCTCTTAGATTAATAACGGATGCATCACAAATCTGGAATGTGCACGTCATAGCACTGAGCAAGCTCTAGACACTTGACACCAAGTGACAGACACTGATCAGCTCATTAACTAATTAGTCAGCTGACTTCCAGGAGGAGCCTCTACATGCCAGGCATTCTCCTGGCCACCAGAGCTTAAAAAATGAGCAGGCTGTGGGCTCCGCTATCAAAGAAATCAATTCCAAGAAGAGAAGGTCAAGAATAAAACCAACAACCCGGATAATGTCAGAAAGGGCTCAGACGGGAGGAGAAGCCAGGAATAAGGTAGAAAATGACATTTCCCACGCCTCCTTGACAACACCTAGGTGCAGCGAGCAGCAGCACGGGGTGCAAGACAAGGGGAAAAAGGGGAGCTTTGGCTTGCTCCCTCCCAGGGCTCCTGGGGGCTGAGGAGTGTGGCGGCCCAGCCCCTCTGGACGGGGGAGGCTCAGTGGGAAGGGCTCCTCCCCGGACAGGACTGAGGAGGTAGGTGGGGGAAAGCCACCTGGAGGGTCTCCTGTCAGTGGGGGCTCTGAGTGAACTCAGCACTAATTTCCCTGCATGGACCCAGAGGCCCATCTGGCTAGGACTCGGGGGAGCCAGAGTCTGGAAAGATCTAGGATGGTGTGGCTCCCTTTGGTCAACACATGCTGAAGACAACTGACATCCTCCCTGAGGGAAACCTTCCTTCTCCCTCTTTTCTCTGCTATTGTCTCACTGGGAGCGTGACTCATAGCAGTTTGCTGAAGACAATTCTAGTTTTTTTTTTTTTTTTGGTGTCTTTTTTATTTTATTTTTTTTATTGTCCATAATGAGTTACATTATTTAGTGGGCAAACAATGAGCTGTTATCCCCAATTCTCTGATACTCCTCGTCCCCCATCCCCAGTCAGCTGGATAACCTCCTCCATGGGCCGTCTGGATCAGTCCTTGTGACAGGGGACCATGGAGAGCCTAGTATTCAGCCTGGTTCTCCTAGCCCTAGTATGTTGTTACTGAGGGGTGCCATGCCTCTGGACCGTCTCCCCCCCCCACGGCTCTCACAATCTTTCCGCCCCCTCTTCCACGCAGTTCCCTGAGTCGTGGTGGGTGAGTATTAAGGCTGCTTTAAGGTTGTGAGCTTAGGGGTCTTTGTGTCAAAAATCATTGGTTTCTGTCTCACTGGCTTGTCCTGTGTTGATTGAATGACTGGAAGCCTGGGTTTGGGGGAGACAATCAACAGCTTTCAAATTCGGCCAAATTTTCCACTCAGTGAGGGGGAGCCCTTGTCTGGAAATTGGGTTGCAGGGCGATAGGCACCAGATCCCGTACTCTTGGGCTCCCAAGACAAGATGCACTATGGGAGTGATTGACGGGGAGGCTACTAAAAATAGAATCTAGGTAATCCAGAATTGTGTATATTTGTTAACCTACACTGATCTCACTCTCTGATGGCGATTGTGTTTGTATTCTTCAGGATGCAGCGATAGAGCTGGGGCCCATCTAACCCTACCAACCGACTGTATGCTGATAGCTGAGATCCTGGCAAGAGAGGAGCCACCACAGTCATATCGTGGAGGACAATTCTGGTTTTTACCCTGAAGCCCATGAGTCCTGAGCTGCCCTTGGTCTCTCTTCCCTCACATCTTCCTCCAGGCCCTGGCACTCCGTGGAGGTTCCCGTGCTGCCCCATCGGGCACAGCTCTGCGCTTTCTGCCCGCAGGCATTCTCCCTGGCACGCCTCTGCCCACAGACACCAGTCATGGGATAAAGGCTCCTGGACTCTAGCGTGACCTCATCTCCCCTGCACACCTTCAGTCTATGGCCAAATAAGGCTGCTCTGAGGAGCCGTGAGTCAGGACTTCCACACAGCTTCTGGGAGACAATTCAACCAGTCAGAGCAAGTAACAGGTTATCCTCTCTCTCTCCCTCCCGCCCTCTCTCCCTCTCTTTCTCTCTGTTTTTGTGGTGCTGGGGCTCAATCGCTGTACCTGGGCCTCCCATGTGTTAGGCACTTTACCTCTGATCTACACCTCGAGTCCCCAGGGCCTCTTTCTTAGACACTAAAGTTTTCCGCAGTCTACCTTCTGTCTGACTCCTTAATTGGCCTTTTGGGAAATTGGGAAATTCTTTCTCATCTTAGAGTTTTTCTTGTGTTTTTGTTCAGTTGGTTGTATCTGACCTCTCTCAGTTCCCCTCCCCCGCTTCCCCTCCCACTGTAAGGAAGTCCTTTTCTCCCATGGCTCCGGGGCCTGTCCAGCCTTCATCTAGTGCCATCCACTGCCTAGGACTTGTCCCTTGACCACACCCTGGGGATCTGCAGAAGGGTGTGTGGTGAAGAGGCAGAAGACTCCACATACAGTGTTACAAAATAATTTTATCGGCTCAGAGAACTCTGTATGCCTTTTAGTTTGTCTTCATCTTGGGCTTAAGATTTCATTTAGGAAAGGAATTCTGCTCAAGATAGTAGTGCCGAGGACCATCGCTGTGACAGACAGTCAGAGGGCACCTCTGCCCACAGGCAGAAGTCAAGAAGGGAACGGAGCCAACCTGGAGTTAGGTTGAAGGGTGGGTGTGTCAGTTACTGTCCAGTTGCTGGAACAAAATGCCCAGCCAGCGATAGTGTAAGGAAGCATCGGGTTTATTTTCAGCTTACAGGTTTGAGAGAGGAGGAAGCATGGCAGGACAGACAGCTGGTGTCACACACATCAGCAGGGAGGAGGTAGACAGAGAATACCAAGCAGGGCTATAGAACCTTAAGGCCCGCCCCCAGTGACACACTTCTCCAGTAAGGCTCCACCTTCCTGCACAGGGCCACCAACTGGGGCTTAAGTGTTCAACACATCAGGACATTTTGCATTCACACCACCACAGTGGGTGAGTCTTTGGTGTTATTCCTGGCCTGAGACCTTGCATACTGTGAGTTGCAGGTGGAGAAAGCCCTCCACGTTCCACAGGAAGTCCATGAAGTAAACAGACAGCAGGCAGGCTGATGGGGGAAGAGGGTCGCCTCCATTGCTTCTAGCTTCCCTCACCCTTCACCACAGGGGTGAAGGTGAACACCCAGAAAGACTCAACAGGGATGTGCTATCACCTTTTATTTTTTAGACGGGTTCTTACCATTAACTCCAAGCTGGCCTTGAACCCGTAGTCTCCTGAGTGCTGAGATGACAGGCATGTGACCCCACACCTGGCTTATAGGACATTTTAATGGGGTAAGAGATGGGGATACAGGACCCTTATGGAAGAAAAATGATTTTAGGGAAGATGAAAAATAGGTCCTTAGAATAGACAGACCTGTGATACTTTGCAACAGGTATGCCTGTGTGGCGTGGACGTCTTACCTGATGGCATCTTCTGAGGCATAGATGGTCCTTGCCGCAGAAAGTCCCAGGGATGGACTAATGACAGCCGGGTTCCTTTTAGAACACCTGTTTCAGGCAGGTGACGGAGTTCAGAGAAGGCTTCACCTGCCTTAGGCTCGAAATGATCAGTTACCTAAAGTGACATGTTTGGGGCTCCAGTCCTCAGCGCCTTTGAAGCCTTGTGTCATGGTTTGATCCATGTGTCCCCCACAAACAATTGAATATGTTCTGAATGTTCGATCCTCAGCTGATGGCAGTTTGGGTTTTACAACCTCGATGAAGCTGTGTTGTTGGGGGCGGGCTTATGGGGTTATAAGCCAGCTTCCCCTTGCCAGTGTTTGGCACACCTTCCTGCTGCTGTTTGCAGTGCTGTGGCGGAGGTGATGTCCAGTCCTCTGCTCGTGCCGTCGTTTTCCCTGCCAGGATGGAGTCTCCCCTCGAGTCCGTAAGCCAAATAAACCCATTCCTCCATAAAACAGTGCTGTGGCAGAGGTGATGTCCAGCCCTCTGCTCATGCCATCATTTTCCCTGCCAGGATGGAGTCTCCCCTCGAGCCTGTAAGCCAAATAAACCCATTCCTCCACAAGCCTCTTTTGCTTGGGTTCTTTCTGCGCAGCAACTAGAAAGCTGACCCCAACACCTTGCTTTGGGGTAGAATGTCCTTTCCTTTAACATGCATTTGTGGGATTTGCCTCACCCCACACTCCGTCTCCTCCTTCTCCTTTTAGAGCTAAGCAGATGCTCCACACGGAACCCAGAACACATGGAGGGCATCCTGAAGGCAGGGCCCAGCGCCTGTCTCCCTTCCCTCTCCCTTCGGCTGTTGCTGAAAGCTCTCTTTCCATCCTGAAATCCCAGGTCCCCTCCAGCGTGTGTTTTAGATGAAGGCGAGGAGTAGAGGCTTGCCTGAGGCTCCACGGATTGTTGGGACCGTTGGAGGCACGCTCGGAGGATGAGAGCTTTCTCATGGTGAGGGCAGAGTGCGGGCCTCCAGCCAGGAGCAGACAAGCTTCCTCTTGCTTCTCCGTAGTCATTCCTGTCCTGGGCCAGGCATTTCAACCTGGTGCTGCTCCACCCATCCTGCTCGTGCCCATCCCGGGCACGGTCTCTGTGGAGTCTCACTCAGTGAGCAGCTCATGCCAACTTAACTCTCCCCATGCCCCCAGCCCTTGACCACCGTGTGAGAGCGGGCCTCGTGCTCTGCCGTGTGCAATCCGCCTTGTTCTCAACACTTCAGGCAGCTATGGGTTCTAGAAGGTTCCTCCCATGCCTAGCCCAGGGTTGGCACTCAGCATCACTGTCTGTAGGATGAACCAGATCTGCTCTGTAGAAACCAGCTTCTATTCTAAGTCAATGGAGCCTCCGCCTTGACTGCCCGCTGCATCACCGAGGACCTGCGGTTGAGCACTTAGGTTCTCTTTGAGTTTTTTATTGACAACTTCAATATGTGGGTGTGGTTCTCGCCTCCACAGGCGCCTTGGGCCTTGGTGGAGGGAAAACGCAGAGAGAGAGAGAGAAGCGGGAACTGGGAGCCGGGAGCCGGGCGAGCTGTCCACTGTCTGCTGTCCACTATCTCAGGGCTGGGGCCCACAGGGCTGGTAGAAAAGGCGCAGGGGGATCCGGCGGGACACAGAGGCGAGCAGATGCGTATAGTTAATCCACGTGGTTCTTTATTCCATTGGGGGACCTACACTACTATATCTAGGGAAAAAGGGGGTCTCGGGCATGGGAAAATGGGGAAGGGACAAGGTGATTGGTTGATGGGGGTGGGGAGTTGGCAGCCTGCACAGGGATAGGTGGGTGGGGACAACCTGAGAACACCTCATTGGGGGTCCTGAGTGGCGGGAAATACGTGATGCTAGCCACCTTCTGGTCAGTGGGGATGGGTACAAGGAAGTTTTGCGCAATGCCAGTCCTGCTGAGATGGGGGACGCTGGTTTCGGTATGGGGGTGGGAGCTAGGGTGGGTGGAGCTGGGAAACGCCTACCGGATCACCGGGGTTTCACCTCCTCATACACCTGTTAACCCTTTGCTCTCCATACCCTCAGTAGCAGAGCCAATAATTAATGTCCAACATGTGGGTATATAGATACGCCATGATCAGAGTCCCCTCCCCACCTGCTCCCATGTCCCCCTCGACTGAACCACCTCTCCTTTCCAACGAGTCTATTCTGTTTCAGGGTTACCATCTTTCTCTGCAGGTTCTGTCAGCCACGGTGGGGTCATGAAGGCCACTGAAAGGCAGCCCTGCAAAGCCCTCCTCCTCATCGCTGGGCTCTTAGAGTCTTCCTGTCACTTCTGGGATGCACCTTGAACCTGGGAGGGTTGAGCACCCATTGTCGCTTCTCAGCCCTTGGTGAGTTGTGAGTCGCCCCAGTGGTCACCAACCATCTGAAGAGAAGCTCCTCTAACCAAAAGTGAGAGTAGCATTAATATATGGGCAGAGGGCTGAAGAGATGGCTTAGCGGTTAAAGCGTTTGCCTGCAATGCAGAAGGACCAGAGTTTGATTCCCCAGTGCCCATATACAGCCGGATGCACAAGAAGGCAAATGTGTCTGGAGTTCATTTGCAGTGGCTGGAGGCCTAGTACGCCCATTCGCTCTCTCTCTGTGTCTGCTTCTCTCTCTCTCTCTCTCTCTCTCTCTCTCACTCTCTCTCAAATAAATAAAGAAAATATTTTTAAAAATATATGGGCAGAAACACAAGTATTTAGAGAGCAGTTTACTTGGTATATTATATCCATTTAGCCAGACTGCAGTATTCGTTTCTCCCTAGGGTTTAGGACCTCCCCGGCCATAGACTTTTGAGTAGGTATTCAGTAGCAGGCATGGAGTTTATGTACCCAGAACAGAGATGCCACCGTTGTACCAGTTGGTACATTTGGCCTGGCCATCCAGCGCAGAACTTGCGTGAGCCCTTAGATTCGGGTTCGGGAGGCGCCGGCTGGGCCCAGCTTCCTGTCACAAAGCATCACTAGATGCGGATCTGCTGGTTCTCAGACAGCTTTTGAGCAGTGCTGGGGAGAAGATGAAAGCGCCATTTCTGACATTGTCTGGCCAAGCTCCCAGTCCCTGTGCTCCGAGTGTCCAGGAGGACAAGGCAGGGTAGGGGTGGACAGTGGTGTCAGGCAGAAGAGGACCCGGACCTGGGAGTGAGACACAGAAAGAGCCACTGAGGGATGACTGCAAACAGGCACGTGCAATGGAATAGCACCTCAGCCCTTTCCCGTCCAGGGGACCTGCTAGGATAGGAAGTCTGAATCCTGGCCTTGCTTCAGGCCCAGGCAGTCAGAGTCTTCTCAAGGTAAGATCTTAGGGGCCAGGGGCACGAGGACCTCAGGGTGAGTCCCAGAACCCACACGAAAAGAGCCCAGCGTGGTGGTGAGCACTTACAATCCCGGTGCTAGGGAGGCAGAGGCAGGGGGCCCCTGGGCTCACTCACCAGCTTCAGGCTCATGAGATACCCCATCTTAGGAAGGGTGGACAGTGACTGAGGAGCAACACCTGAGGGTGTCCTCTGGCTGCCACACACATGTACACACAAGCCATGAACACACACACACACACACACACACACACACACACACACACGATATGATCTTTGGGCTGGAGAGATGGATCAGTAGTTAAGGCACTTGCCTGCAAAGCCTAATGATCCAAGTTCGATTCCCCAGTACCCATGTAAGCCAGATGCACAACATGGCACATACATCTGGAGTTCATTTGCAGAGGCCGGAGGCCCTGGTGTGCCCATTCTCTCTCTCTCTGCTTGCAAATAAATAATTAAAAATATAATAAAAAAGATATGATCGTGTAGACCACTTTATTTGCATGATGGGGGTACTTCATGAAGGACAGATTCTCATGCCTTAACCCCCCTTTGTGGAGCAGCCTAGGAATCTTTTCTTTTTAGACAAAATTCCATATGATTTTGTCTACGTTAGAGTTTGAGGGTCATGGCTTTAGGCTAAATCTCCCCTCGAAGGAGATACAGATCTCCCTCACCCCCACCCCAACCCTATGACTCACCCCAACTTGGGTGGAGTTTAGCTGTGTCAGTTGTGACTTCTCTTTGAAGCCCCTCGGATTTATTTCCACTCCCGTCCCCGAGGGGCCCAGTAGTGGGACCAGTACCCTTGGCTTAGGAACAAGCAGAACTTTGTCCCCAAGCCCTCGTTCTTCCCGCTGCCTCCTCTCCACACTGCCTCGTGATCAGGAAACTGATTAATCTTTAGGGCAGGCATCCAGAGACAAAAATGCAGTCTTTTATAACTTTTTAAAGCCCGCCTCAGGGAGAGCAAGATAAACCAGGACTCCTTGTTCCTTGCGAGGACTTGACAGTTTCGTATCCACGTTGAGATAAATCAGATCAATTAAGTCCCCCTCAGAACATGGCGTTTCTTTTGCTGCAAAGTGTTCATCAACAGCGTGTCTGCCACCAGGGCCTCCTCCCAGCTCTGCACAGGGGGAGCCTTGTTGTTTATTCTGGAGAAACTGCTGTTTGAAACAGCACAGGGTCGGAACCCAGAGCCTGATTCTGACTCTCACCCTTCAAGTCTTTATCTCCAAGGAGAGGATGTTTGTCCTCCTCACCTTCCCAAGTCAGGCTTTGGGGGAGCACCGATTCTCATTTTGAGAAGGTTCCTGGGGGGCCTGGGGTCCAGGGGTGTGTGGCCTTGACTGTTTATGTGGGTGCTGGAGAATTGGAGAATTGAACTCAGACGACCTTGACCTTCTCCTGTCATTCTGCTTTGGTTCATTCTCTGCACGTGCTCAACGTGCTGAAATCGTTCTGCTTTATTTCTTTATTTCTGTCTCCTTTAGAACAAAAGACAGGGAGCTCATCCAGTTCTATAATCCCTGCCCTTTACGAAACGATGCCTTAGTAGAGCAGGGTCTCAGCAACAGAGTGTCTTCTGGCTCTTTCTTTGACAGAGGATCTCACACGGTAGCCCAGGCTGGCCTCAAATTCATAACAATTCTGTCTTGGTCTGGGGTTTACAGGCAGAGGCCACTATGCCTGGATTACTTGCTAACTCTAAGCAATTGGTTTTTAGAGCCAGAACCCAGGCCTACTTTCTATATTTTTTGAGACAGGGTCTCAGGTAACCCAGATTGTCAAATTCATGACAACCCTACCTTGGCTTCCTGAGTGCTGGGATTATAGGTATGAGCCACCATACCTGGCTCTTCCATTGTTAAGTAGAGGGGATTGGGCAGACCTTGGAGGGAGGGGAGTATTGTGTAGGAAAGAGGGTGTGAAAATGCTTTGAACACAAGAGAAGCTCACCACACACACACACACACACACACACACACACACACACACACTCACACACACTCCCTCTTCTTTCTCTCAGCCTTGCTTCGCACTTGCTTTGAGTCCCATGGTTTTGGAGAATCATTTTTTTTCTGGCTTCACAGGGTGACCTGGTTCAGGGGAGGCCCAGGCTGTCACAGGGCGACCTTCGTCCGACTTGCCCAGGTTGTTGCTCATTAAGAGGAAGAAAAAGCGTCTTTCCTGAGTCATGTGGCCAGAAGGCCTCCTGAGCCAGGGCACTTGCCAGCCTATGTGGACATGGCAGAGCAGGTCTGAAAGGAAGCCTTTGATGAAGCCCTGGGACTGTCAAGACTTACATGATGGGGCGGACGTGGGGCTTGGTGGTGGCTGAGTTCCATGTGAGCAGGGTTCACAGTGAATGAAGGTGTCGGATTAATAGGGTCCTCTTCTGTGCCCCAGAAATTGGAAGCTGGGTGTCTGAGGGGCTACTAACTCTCCAGCCCTAGGGGGTCCCAGAAAGCGCTGACAATCATGCCTCACCAGGGCCTGACAGGCACGGGGCCTTCGAGCTAGCCTGTGAGCCCTGCGAAGAGGACTGTGGGATCCCCCGCCCTGAGCAGGGCAGCTGGGACAGGCAGGTGCATTTGAGCACAGGGCTGACATTTCTCCCCTTCCAGAGAAATGCCTCAGGAAGATGAGCCCCTGACAGCTCAGAGCCACCCCTGGGCCCTGGGGAGGTGTCCTCTGCTAAAAATGCCTTCTGGAATTTTAAGGAACAGGCCACCAGCACCCTGCAAGCCCTGAGACCTCACCTGCTTGCAAATGGGAGAAGAGGGTGGACTTTGATCCTCAAGACCCGCACCTGCAGAGAGGGATGGGTTCCCTCTGGGCTCAGGCTGGGCTTGGCTTAGGGCTTAGGTGCCAGACACTCCACCATCACCATAACTCAAGTCAGCGGCTGTAGGACATGTTAAGAAGAATTTTACTTTTCGAAGGCAAAGCAGAAAGGTCCCAAGCTGGGAGGGGTCCTGAGGGGGCAACCCCTTGAGGACTTGCATCAGGGACAATTCTACCCTTCGGAATGTAAATCCGCCTCCCTGGAAGTCTTTAGTCTCAAGCAGCCACTGACTCTTGAGAGGCTGTCAGTCCAGGGAGAATCTGAAGGTGACAACACCATGTTCTGCCCTCACTAGGTGCGGGAGAAGCAGCCTGGGCACTGAGAGTTGAGTGGGTGGGCTGGCAAAATCCCAGAGTCTGGACAGGGGTTGCCAGCCAAGCTGATGCCTTTATGAGGTGTAGAAGAAAGAAAAACGCTTGTTTAGGTGTTATGCAGCCTCATGCCAGCCTTGGATTCCAGGATCAGCTTACCCATTGAGCTACTCGTGTGTGTATGTGTGTGTGTGTGTGTGGTGTATGTGTGTGTATATGTATGTGAGTGTGTATGTGTGCATTTGTGTGTGTATATGCGTGTATGTGTGTGTGGTGTGCATATGTATGTGTGTATATGTGTGTGAGTATATATGTGTGCATTTGTGTGTGTATATGCATGTGTGTGTGTGTGTGTGTGTGTGTGTGTATACAGATGCACTTGCAGATGCATGGAGGCCAACATCCCGTGTCCTTCCTCTACCCATGGAGTATTTCCTTGAGACAGGGTCTCTCTCTGAACATGGAGCGGTTTCTCTGGTCTCTGCTCCCACAGGACTGGGGTTATAGATCTGTGGGACCAACATGCCCAGCTGTTCATGCAGGTCCTGGGGATCAACTCAAGGGGTCCTAGGCCCTGCTGGACCCTCGTGACCATGGAAAGCACTCTTACCCTCAGAGCCACCCTCCAGCCCTGAATGTTTTTGATTGCAGAGAGGAATGCACACACTTCCGTGTAGCTGCCTCACTGGTGGGCATCCACGTGTCCCCTTTCAAGGTGGCATTTCTTTACAAAGGCTTCCACACCTCTCTGCACTTCCCTCCATGGCCTTCAGCAGCCTCTTCAAAAAGGACCCTGCCAAAAACCCAGACAGCTTACCCAGCTGCCCACCTGGGCTTCCAGTGACCCTCAGGGGGCTAGTGGGTCCAGGAGACCTGCCTGGACCAGTAATGGAGGTTGAGGAAGAGGTCCTGAAGTTGACAGTCAAGTGGAATCTGCCTCCAACACAGGTTCTGCGGGTGCATTTTATGATTCTGGGTGTTTTCTGCTTCCTCCCGGCCAGAGCTGGGCCCTCCCAGCCCTCTCCAGGCCAGCACTCATTAAGCTCTTGGGCTCCAACCTTCACGAACAAAGAAGCAGAATATTTATGTTCAACCTGTTATTTTTTTTAATGTCAACAATTCAACTTATTTTTTGCCTTTTTCTTGGCTGCATTAGGAGAGATCAATTTCTCATGGACAGAAAGGTGACCTTCCTGAAGATGAAATACAAACGTGTTCTTTCCCTGCTGGCCAGTGTGCTGCTAAAGACCAGGCCCTCTTGCCCTAGAGCAAGAGGGAAGTTCCTGCAGGCGTGAGTGTGGGTATGTGTGCTCACGAGTGTATGCCGAATGTTTAAGAAAGCATTACAATTGTATTTATAGAGCTTAGGAAGGAAATGGATGAATAAGAATTTGAGTGAAAGGCCGTATCGATATGCGCTGGAACTGAGGAGAAGCTGGAAAGGAAGTGGCAGGCCATCTTGACATCAGAAATTCTGCTAAGCTCAGTGTGCTAGAAAGGGAACAGCCACCCAGAGTGGCAGCAAGTTGGAAAGCAAAGACCATTATGGGATGGCACACAGGCTTCTACGTGGCCAGTGGCCAGTGGACAGCCATGTTGCTTGCAGGGGTTAAGCTGGTCCAACACTGGTCTAGGCTCTTCCACATGTGAGGCCCAGGTTTTCAGATGCTGGCTCACAATCGCTAGAATTGTTTTTGATAAAATTAAATCCAACCGTAAGACATAAAGGAAGACTAGTTGCAGGCTGTTTTTGTGTAAAATGAAGAATCCTTTGGTCATGAGTTGAGTCGGCCCATTATTTAGCTTAAACAAGAAGCCCAGCATGTGAAACTGTTGGGAACGGGCAACTCACCATAAACATTAGTTTTGACAGATCAAAGGAACAGATGGATGAAAAGCCCCCTACTCCCTTCTCGGAAGAAAGAGAGTCATCACTGGCAAAGAAGGTCTGAGTTTAAAGGAATGTCTGTAAATAGACAACCAGATGTTTGTCAGGAGATTAGAGTGACCACCTAGATGTGGCCAGGATGTGAGTCAAAAGGTTATGAGCCACCTGTGTGCCGTAGAGATAGTAGATAACTGAAGTGTCCATGCCTGTAACCTCCAACAAGCCACCTGTGGGCCATAAAAATAATCGATAACTGTGAAATGTCACGTGCCTATAAACTCAAACATATAAAAACCTAGTAAAGAAGACAGAGGGGGGTCCTTGGTCAGAGGGTCAACTTTTGAGCCGGGAGACGGACCTCCAGCATGCTGGAAATAAACCTCACTGTGTGACTTGCATTATCGTGTGTGTCTTCTGTTCTTTGAGGAGTGCTCGAACTCGAACCACAACAAAACCCAGGGTTTAATGTTTATCCCCAAATGGCAAGCAAGAAGCTACACACCTGGTGTGGTCTGCCTTCTGAGTGTCTCCAAGAGCCATATGCTCAAGGCTTGGTCACCAGCCTGTGATGCCACTGGAAGGTGAGGGGTAGGGGCTCGTGGAAGGAAGTTAAGCCACTGAGGGCATGCTCTAGAAGGGGGACAAGGGAACCCTGGCCTCCTGTTTCCTCTCTGTTTCGAGGCCATGATGAGATGAGCAGCTGGCTCCACCACACACTTCCCACAGTGACTGTCGTCCTCATGTCTGGCTGCAGAACAACCGTCAACAGCCACGCGCTGAACCCTTCCTCTGTATAAGCTCACTTAGGTGTGCTGCCCAGTGACAGAACTGTAAGACAAAACAAAAACCTAAAACTGTGCAAATTCACCCACTTCCTGTCTCCGTCCATAGAAGAGAAGAAGCCATCTTGGACAGGAAGTAGAAGCATATGCTTCAGTGTCACCAGAAACTGAGTCACACAGAGATGACACCAGAGATCTCCTGGAGAACCAGAAGACTTATCCGTGTCGAATGGGCTCAGGGCAATGACTTCTAAAGCCCGAGTCCTGAGCTCTGCGAGCCTAGAGTTTTGTAGACAGTCTGATGTGGGCAGGAAACTTCCTCACAGCACTGGGAGGGAGCTCAGCTGTGTGCTGTGCAGGGAGGAAGCCTGGAGCCATCTTACCTTACTGGAGTGCACACGAGTGGACAGGTGTGTCAGGAAGTGCTTCCTTTGGTTGCTCTCTTCTCACAGCAACAGTGTTTCTACCGTCCTGAGTGCAGGAAGAGGATTGGAGTCAGGTCTCTAACTCAAAATGTACATTTAATTTTTCATGTTTTTAAAAATATTTTATTTATTCATTTTCAAGCAGAGAGAGAGAGAGAGAGAGAGAGAGAGAGAGAGAGAGAGAGAAAGAGAGCACCAGGGTCACCACCTTGTGGGTCTGGCTTATGTGGGTCCTGGGGAATTGAACCCTGGGGCCTTAGGCACTGGAGGCAAGTGCCTTAACCGCTGAGCCATCTCTCCAGCCCTAATTTTTCATGTTTTAAAAATCACACCAGAGTAGGTTATCTCTGCTCTTCCACCCATTTCCAAGCTGTGGCGTATTTACGAGGTTCGCTGAATCCAGACACATTCCAGGCAAGACTCATTGCACACTTGAGTTCAGAAGCACACCAGGGCCATCTTGTCTACCTGCTCGGATGGAGGAAAGGTCCACCGGTCCTCATGTGCTGTTAGTTCCTCAGCGCCTAGAATGCCATCTGTCCAACAGCAGGTGCTCAGCATAGGTAGTTGGGAAGACTAAGTGAATGACCAACTATCAAGCCATTTGAACACCTCGAAGGACAAGCAGCCTCTATGTCAGAGGGCAAGGCATTCTCATCGTTCTCTCTGATGACGAGGAAGTTTTTGAAACCCAGCTAAAGGCTGACTTCTCACTAATTTTCTGCATGGGCGCCCCCTTCCTTTCCTTCAGCAGCCTTTGCTGGTGTTTCTCGAGCAGTTTTTCTTCCTCAGACAGATGCTTCTCATTGTTGATCTGGAACCACCTGTGCTCGGGGCAGGGATCTGGGTTAGGTCTCTCCTTCCCTCTGGGCCCTGTGGAAATGAACATGGCTCAGCTATCATCCTTCCTCAGCCAGATTCCATTGTGGGAGACGAGCTAACGAGGAGCCGTTTCTGTGGCAATGTTGTTGGTGGTGTTTATTTTCTTCTCTACATTCTCTTGTAATGGAAAATGTTTACAGTGAGAATGTGTCATTTGAATAATCAGGGTAAACTCAGAAGCTCTATTGTGGAAGACAGGCACTGGTTATTTGGTTTATAATCGAATATTGAGGGATGATATTGGAAACTTTATCAAACACAGAAATGAGCAAAGGCAATCTTTCCCTTTACACATTTCTTATTTTATTTGCATACACAATTATGCCCCACGAGAAGGAGGGTGCTAGGGGAGCACTGAGGAAGGATCCAGAAGCGAGGTAGGAGGACAGCAAAACCTTTCAACAAACAGGCTGTAACTGTCCTGGAAGAAGGAATTCTCCCTTCCTCTGCCCGCCCCGCCCCCTTTAGCCTTGGAACTGCTAAAACAATGAGCCCCAAGGCATTTTAATTTTCCCAGGAATCCCACGCGGAGGAATCCCTGTGCCAGTCGGAGGAGGAGCTTGTCTCTCAGAAAGATGTTCCATGGAGTTGTGTCTGCAGCTGAGACAACAGTGGATCAGTGACGGTTAAGACCACACCTTGACTTGATATGGATTAAGAGCAAGGTGGCTAAGGTTAGCCCAAAGAAGCATGGGTGCCACCCTACCTGCCCTGGCAAGGTGACAGCTCTGTCTTGATTCTGTCTCATCCAAGATGGCTGTAAGCAGCCTGACTCTTCCTCAAACTTTTGTGGGCTTCACACCCATGGGTGACTTCCTGAGTCAGTGTTCCTCCTAGGTACCCATCAACCAATCAGAGTCCTCCCTATACACCTGGACCTGGTAATGAGGCTCATTCATGTTGGCTGTCTGACTCATCTACCTGGATCTGGGTGAGGCCTCCATGGGTGTGAGAGAGGTTTTTCCTGGTCTTTTTTTTCCTCTCCCCTCCCAGAATGGAATTCCTCTCATCTTGGGAGCAGGGAGCACGCATGTGTTTGCTTCTCTCCTGTTTCCACTCTCCTTAATAAATTATCATAACTTACTCTCCTCTGAGTCTGCTTATCAGTTCTTTGCTCCACATGGAAAAGAATTCAAGGCTAGAGTTCTAATTCCATCCAGAGCTCCAATTCATGACAGATTGACCAGGACTGTTTAAATATGCATACCTCTGGCCCTCGATTTAAACCTGAACTTCATGCCCTCCCTCCTCCCAAGATGGACACGGGGTCACTGGACCTCTTTGGTACTTTTCCCATGAATAACTTTCCTCCGTTGGTCTTTCTCTGTAACCTGTCTCTTTAACTGGTTATTACAGATAGCCAATCTTACTCTAGTAGGGATGCCAGGGTCTAGGGTCTGACCCTGAAAACTCAAATGACAAGGTGTTCAACAGGGGAAGAAGATGAAAGAAGCTAGATGTGAAGGTTCCTGGATGTGGACCCCACTGTGGCTTCTTCAAGAACTTTGCACAGGGAGGAGGCTGGGGGGGATGCTGGTCTGTGGATTACTTCGGAGGTCATTGTACACTAACACTACGGTTCATCCATGGAGCTGGGTGGACAGCATCCTTAGGACAGTGATAGGCCGACGGGCATAGCCACCGGGAGTGGACAGCTCTTGTTTATTGTATAGATAAAAGTTGTTTATATAGAGGAAAAGGCAGAGGTAGGGACATAGTCAGCAAGGGGGTTGGTAGGGGCAGGATCTGTGGACATCTCATGAGTTGATTGGTAGGGGCCAGTAACCTGTGGATGCCTAATTTGCATAGATAAATTGAGGAGCCTACATGACTCTAGACATATAGAGCAGAGGAAATGTAACCTTATTGTTTAGGTTTGTTATTGCAGCTGGACTAAGTTTAGGCCTTGAATTGCCTGCTTCTCTCAGGACACAGCTGTGGCCTGCCCGGGGCCTGGGGTGTCCAGCATTCGTTCAAGATTTATGGGGGCCTCAGACACACCTCAACTTCCTTAACAGAAGGAGACAGTCCGGACGCCTGCCGGTCTCAGCAAAACCCTATATCCTCCATGCCTTTTAGCAGGATAACAGAGGGGGAGGAGTGAGAAACCGTTGCTGAGGGCACATTTCCACTTTGTTCTGAATGCCCGGGCTGAGTGGGGGCAAGATGAGGGAGAGAGAATTTAAACAAGAAAAACAAATGATTGTCCAGTTTTCTGCCAACATAAATAACTCTGCCTTTAAAAAATAAAAAAAAAATTTCTGAGCCAAATATTGATGCAGTTAGGCATGACAGGGGCCCCAAAATAAAAGCGAGGTATGTCCTTCAGCCTATAGGGAGAGAATCTAGATCATTCTACTTTGCTACAGGTCAGAAATGCCAGAGGGATCTGGTCTGTTCTTATCTCTGCTCCCTTGGGGCATCCTTGGAGTCCTTTCACCCCCTTACTTCCAAGAAGGCCATTCCTGGAAGATTAAGGTTTGGGGGACGAGTCCCTTTCCTAGAAAACATGACCCCAAACACTTGATGTCAGGACTGGACTGACTAGTGCCGCTGTCCATTTAGGGGGCTCACATAAAAGACCCTAATCCAAGTTTTGGGGTGGGCATCCCCATTTCTGGAAACTCCTTCTTACTTCCTTGGCCAAGAGCCCTGCCTTCCTTTCTTCTTAAATTCTGCCTATAATCTAATTAAAATCTTTCTGAACCTCGTCCTCTGCTCTGTGGATTTTAATTCTTTGAATTCATAAGCCAAGAATCTGCAGGGCACGGACTCAGTGAGAGCTTTATGTGACTGCTGGGTTTTCCAGGGCCTTAATCCCTGAGTTACTGTCCCCACAAGAGCTGAGATAAGGTCCCAACCTTCTCAGAGATACTGTCTGCATATTCCGGGGTCAAATATGAGTGACCCTGGCCTGGGAACACAAATTTAGATTAACCCAAATTCATGTATTAATCTGAGTGGTCCAAGAACATAGATCGAAGTTACTCCGATTGACAAGTTCCTAGAAGAGGTAGGTTGTGCAAAATTTCACAGCTATAGGGCAATAAGAGTCAAGCATCAATACATTCACAAGAACATTGGTTGGGACTTGCATGGGGGGGTCTATTAAAGAGGTTCCAGCTGTTACCTTGTGACATTCTTAGTTTAGATTTGGTGGACGCTGGAGCTCTGCTGAGCTTTGTGATCAGTCCCAAAAGTTACTGGATGGTCATGATGCTGAGTATGAATGGGTACTGGAAGGACCGAGAAAGTCCATGAAAAGTTTGTTTGTCAAGCTGTCTGCAGTGCACCACTGCCCCTCTGGACACCCATGAGGGTCTGCTCAGCCAGGGTCAGAGTGTGCAGGATCCTTGACGTACGAAAACTTCACTCTGATTCTTTAGTGCCAGCTCTTGGGCAATGTGATGGTTAGGGGTGTGAACAGAAGTTCCCAGAAAGGGGCTGGAGAGATGGCTCAGTGGTTAAGGCACTTGCCTCCAGTGCCTAAGGCCCTGGGTTCAATTCCCCAGGACCCACATAAGCCAGACCCACAAGGTGGTGGCCTGGTGCTCTCTCCCTCCCTCCCCTCTCTCTCTGTATTTCTCTGCTTGAAAATGAATAAATAAAATATTTTTTTTAAAAAGAAGTTCCCAGAAAGCGGCTGCATCCATGTCCGCTATCTCACAAGGCTAATTCACCTACTAAAAGTTCATGACTGTGGAGAGGTTGAAATGTTGCAGGTCCACAGCCAAATTATATTGAGCTACTTAGTGGCCACTGTTGCGGTCAGCTTTCTACTTGCTGCGCAGAAAGAACCCAAACAAAAGCGGCTTGTGGAGGAATGGGTTTATTTGGCTTAGGGACTCGAGAGGAGACTCCATCCTGGCAGGGAAAACGATGGCATGAGCAGAGGGGTGGACATCACCTCCGCCACAGCACTGCAAACAGCGGCAGGAAGGTGTGCCAAGCACTGGCAAGGGGGAGCTGGCTTATAACCCCCATAAGCCCACCCCCGACAACACAGCTTCATCGAGGTTGTAAAACCCAAACTGCCATCAGCTGAGGATCGATCAATCAGAACACATTCATTTGTTTGTGGGGGACGCCTGGATCAAACCATGACAGTCACTTAGCACCCACCTCTGTGCGGGAATTTACAGCTTGTCTATTAAGTAAATCCTTTGAAATGGAGACTCTAGCTTCCACCAACCTGAACATGAAGACTGTCATCAGGTGGTACCTGAGGTCGACCGCAGAGATCTCCAAGTTTTGTTGTGAACCGTCTGACTGACATTTCCCCCAATGTGTTTAAAGAACGCCTTGATTTATGAACTGCTTTTGTTCTGTGACTATAAAAACGTCATGAAATTGTGAACATGTTCTGTGGAATTTGGGTTAGTCTAAATCTGTGTCCCCAGGCCAGGGCCACTCATATTTGAAGAAACTACTATAACTGGCATGGCCGAAAACAGGCTGGTCCAAGGGAGACTTGTGCCATGTCCCTTGCCTACCAGACTATTGAAACAAGCCACCTCAAGAAACTGGAATTTTCCCAAGGATCTCATATGTGAGCAAGAAAAGGCCAAAGCCTGGTGCCAGTCAGAGGGGAACCTTGTCTCCCTCCAGAGGGGCGTTTTTAGATGCAGGGCTGGCACCTTGTCAGAGGGCCTTCCTGGAGAGACAGCTACCCGGATGATGATGGGGGACACACCTTGACCGGATCTTCTTAGCCAAGCATACCTCTCACCATCTACCTAAACCCATATCTATGTCTGGACTCTGAAGTTGGACTTGAATGGGGGTCACTGGTTCCTCTTCCCATTGGGGAACATTGAAAAAATCTCCCATTTCTGCTTTTCGCTATTAACTGGGCTCTTTAAATTAGATTATCGAGGACAGGTGGCTGAGCTTATGTGTTATGGTTGCCGGGCACAGGCTACGACCCTAACAGCTAACACTGTTTTTCATTCCCTTTGAAGAGATAGCTGTGTTTCCCCCCCATTAACAGTAGTGCATCAGGCACTTACAAACTGCCTTTACTAGAACATTCTCAGGGAGACCCATGAGGCAGCTGAAAGCACCACCTTCATGTACCTCTGTTTCCTTTAGGCAGCTTACTCTCAGCTTTCTTATTCCAGATTCCACCCCCTCTAGGAAAGGCACTTAAACCTGAAGTCACCTTGGATTCCAGAAACAACAGTATCTGGGGCTCAGCATTTTCACGTCCAGGACTGAAACAACACTCACGCGTTGGTGAGCTGACAGGCCGTCCCAGATGAGGGCCATTATCTGTGATGGTGAGGATGCACTCTAGCACAGGAAGCGGACTCCTGTCAGCAAGAAGGACGTCTTCCTCCCTGTCCCCAATTTCGCTTCATTTCAACCAAAAGGATAAGAGAAATTGGCTAGGCAGGTGAGGCTAACTGGACCCCAGAGAGCAAACGGTTTCTTTTCTTAACACAGGAAATGTCCTTGAGCCTATTAGGGAACATGGGATTTCATTGCCTCTTTCTCCCTCTAGGAGTCCTTCTGCCCTAGAAGCCTGAATAAAACTGTAAGGTGCACGGACACAGGGCCTGTGGACTGGACTGACCAGCTCATTTCTCTTATGCCTGTAAAAATCACCAATCAGAGTCATCAGGCAGATTACCCACTTGGGACCCCTCCTGCTACACAGAAGCTCTGCTTGCTTCTTTCTTTCTTTCTTTCTTTCTTTCTTTCTTTCTTTCTTTCTTTCTTTCTTTCTTTCTTTCTTTCTTTCTTTCTTTCTTTCTTTCTTTCTTTCTTTCCTTTCTTCCTCCCTCTCTCTTTCTTTCTTTCTTTTTCTCTCTCTCTTTCTTTCTCACTTTCTTTCTCTCTTTCTCTCTCCTTTCTCTCTCTTTCTTTCTTTCTGTAAGGTCGGAGTTCAGGCTACACCCTGACCCTCTTCCCCAACCAGCCTCAAGAGAAGTATTAACAAGAGTCAAAAATAAAGACTTCCCCCCCTAAACAAGAGCCACACCTGGCCCGAGGGACTGTCCTTCCCGATCCCTCCTGATCCTGAGAGCATGTGACCGCCTGGGCCCTCCCCCCAACCTCATGTGACCACCTGGACCCCAACCTGAACATTTTCCCCTTAAAAGCCCTGATCTAAACCTGCCTCGTGCGCTTTTTCGCCACCTTTGGTGAAAATAGCCCGGCAGCTCACTTTTCCTCCTATTAAAACGTTTCCTTTTAGAGTGGTCTCTCGTGGTCATTTCCATTCTAACACTTTCTTTCTCTCTCTCTCTTTCTTTCTTTCTTTCTTTCTTTCTTTCTTTCTTTCTTTCTTTCTCACTTTCTTTCTCTCTCTTTCTCTCTGTCTTTCTCTCTCTCTCTTTCTTTCTTTCTTTCTCACTTTCTTTGTCTCTCTCTTTCTCTCTGTCTTTCTCTCTCTCTTTCTTTCTTTCTTTCTCTCTCTTTCTTTCTCTCTCTTTCTTTCTCACTTTCTCTCTCTTTCTCACTTTCTGTCTTTCTCTCTCTTTCTTTCTTTCTCTCTCACTTTCTTTCTCTCTCTCTTTCTTCTTTCTTTCTTTCTCTCTCTTTCTTTCTTTTTCACTTTCTTTCTCTCTTCCTTCCTTTCTTTCTCTCAAGATGTAGAATAACATCTTTCTAAATCCCACCCTCTATACTCCAGAGTGAAAGCTCATCCAAGGGCTACAGAGAGCTCAGCAGTTAAAGATGCCTGCTTGCAAAGCCTGACAGCCAGGGTTTGATTTCCTCGTATTCATGTAAAGTCAGACACACACAAAGTAGCGCAGATGTCTAGAATTTGTTTGCAGAGAAAAGAGGACTTGGCCCACCCATTTCTCTCACACACATCCTCTGTCAAATAAATACATATTTTTAAAAAGAACCCAACCAAGAGCCATTGTTCTCAAAGACACCCCAAATTCCTCTATCCATGTCACCGCTCCAAAGAGGGATCTGGCTGTCTCTGGTTGTTGTCCCAGTGTGGGCATTGACTAATTCTCTGTTTCACCACTACATGTCTCCTTCGTTGATGCAACGGGGATGCGGCTGAGCTTGTCCCAGGGACAGCTGAGGACATTGTCCTAAAACTCCAGTAATTGTAGGAAGGGTTTCTAGGCCAAGAACAAGAGCTTAATCCTTCTATCCTTTCATTGGTATAATACACAAAAGTACTGACTGATACGGGTTGCTGATAATTAATATTCGTAAGCAACACAGGGAGAGAGAGTTTTGGACTCCTCCCTTCCCCCTCCTCCTACTCCGAGTTCTTGTCCTCTAATGCCAAAGAATTGTACACAGGGACAAAATTAAATTTTAATTACACATTTATTCTAATTTAGTAGATTAGGAAAAAGGGGAGTTGGATGGGGAAATTTCCCAGTCATCATGTGGGAAGTTACAGAGTTCTCCTGCCACCTGTGTGGGGAAAACACGTGTCAGAGAGTTCACAGAGCTTATATTATTTAGTTAGATAAACAGCCCAAGAAAAGATAACAGAAAGCTCCCTTTATGAGAAAGAGAGGTTCATGAGAGAAAAGGTCTGGAGCCTGCCCCCCTGGGGTAGGGGTACAGGCCTTACCTCACTGAGGCCTGGGTCAGCAGTCCTTCTACTCCATTGCCACATGGGGAAGAGGCTGGCTTCCTCTCAGGAAGCTAGTTTTAAGTTCTCCCCAGGTGAGTTAGAGGGACAGCTGATTGGTTCATATCTGACCAATCAGTTTTAGCACCTAGGTTGTAGCTCTAACTAGACACCTCCCATTCAAGGGGAGGGGCTGGAAGGGGAGGGGTGGTCCCTGTAGACATCTGACCGTCACACTGACCACCTGCTAAATCCTTCTCCGTTAGAGGAAAAGGGAGACCAATCACCAGGGCTTTCGAACAGTATTCTAGAACTTGTCTGCCTAAATTCAGACCACTACTCTACTACCTATTAGCCTTGTGGCAAGGCTTCTCTGTGACTCAGTTTCCTTTTTAGAAAGTAATAATCACATCATTGGGCTTTTTGGAAGATTAAATGAATCAACATAAATATAGTTATTGGAGCCATTCCTGGCACTTACAAAGTACCACAGGTTTGCTGTTATTAGCTATGTCTTATTTTCTCATCCTGTGTTATCTGTGGGGAGAGGGGCCTAGTGGGATTTGGAGTTAGAAGCAGCATATTTCCATCACTAATTTGTGGTGGGGGTAGTTTAACCTCAGTGCATCTTAGTTCTCTTGAAAATGCAGATAATAGCTCCCACTGCAGGGTCTTGTGGAGGTCACAGGATATAAGGGATGTGAGAGCACTGTAAACTGAGAACCGTCAAGGACCAGCCACGGAATCAATATCCCTCCCAGTCTTCCCACAAAAGGACAGAGCCAGACACACACAAAGTAGCGCAGATGTCTAGAATTTGTTTGCAGAGAAAAGAGGACTTGGCCCACCCATTTCTCTCACACACATCCTCTGTCAAAAACAAAAGGACAGAGATGGCCCTCCCTCTTAGGCAGAGAAACTGCAGGTGGGTTACCCCAATCCTCTGTGTCGGTCTGTGTTGGGTCTGCAGGAGGATTCAGCCTCTCCGAACTAACTGTCCAGGCCAAGTGTGCTCTGCCTGCACCACCCACACTCTGGATCCACGTAACTTCCAACAAGCCCTCCTCTTGCCACTTTGCTGGGCCCTAATCATCTCTTGCTGCAGAAATAATTAAAGCAGGAGCTTGATTCTAAGGGACCCCAGGTCAGGCTCAGCCTTCTGCATCCTTGGTCAATTTCTCCACCACTTCTCAACTAATCTGGGGAAGAGGGAACCGTCCCTAAGTGGCTCATTTGCATGGCAACCGCTGTAATTTGTAAGTAAACGGCGTTGCTTTTAAATGCAAAAGAACATCCTTGAGTTGACAGAGAAGACTGCCTTTGAGTCTTCAAATAACTTCAACCCCTAATGTTCTGGAAATAATCCTTTCCTCTCTCCAATTATACCCTCCCAGGAGCCCTCTTCTCCCTTCTTTAGAACGTGGCCATTAAATTTTTCTGATGTCAAGGGCAGCTCTCCTTGCCTGCAGGGGGAACTGTCTGAGGAGCAATTCTCAACTGGGCAGTCTCTGGTGCTGCTGAGCGTGAGAAATGGACAACTCAGACGACTCCCCAAGAGCGGAAGGCAGACAGGGCGTTCAGAGCTGTGCAGGTGGTCATGACCTAGAGTCTGACCCTGCACAGGAGATGGGCCCATGGGACAGAAGATGGGGACTCAGCTCAACCTCAACCAGCTGCTCTCCACCGACACAATTTTCCATCGTCCCTCAAGCCATCCTCACTTCACAGTCTGGGTCTGGCCGCACTGCTTGAGCCCTGGGTAAACTCGTCAGATATCAGCACTCTTGAAGGACAATGAGGATGGACCCCTCCCTCGTGCTCAGCAGTCTGTAAAGCCAGGAATTAACTCAGGATGCTGATCACTGGTTGGAAGAATGGAATCCGAGTCCAGCTCTTGTCCCAGATAGACACGGCCTTCTAAACCAAAAGATCGTAGATTACCAAGTAGCTAGAGAGTGACAGTTTCAGGCAAGTTCACAGATTCCAGGCCTGACCGTCTCCTCCCCCTGAGTGGGAGGTGTTTCTAGCTAGGGTTTAAACCTAGATGCTAAAACTGATTGGTCAGGTATGAACCAACCAGCCGTCTCTCTGACTTACCTGTCCAAGGTCTGTAAAAGTCACTGAAACAAAGCGCAGCCCTCTCTTCCCTCACATGGCTCCCTAGGAAAAGTACTTCTAAATTCCCAGGCCTTAGGAAGGTAACGCCTTCCCTCACCCTGACCTGATGGCTGGGGGGAGGTTGAAAAGATCAAAATAGCCATAAGAACTCCATTGTGTGCTCAGCCCTCCATCTTAGCTAAAAGCTGACCTCAAACAGATGTTCTCATAAGACATGTCTGTGTGCCAAAAGATATCTTGCTACCCCTAGACTCAGCCAGCAGACGGTAAGATAGATAAAAGGTCCTTGACTGTCTGCAGTCAGGTTATTCTGACACAACAAAGCCACACCTGCAGAGGCTTGGAAAGTCCCCAATTGTGGTTCTTGTGGTTTTTGCCCTTAAATACCCAAAATTGTAGCTGTCCAGTGTCGCATCCCCACAGCTGCTGCGCCAGTGTGTGTGTCCGATAGCGACCCGAGCTCGAGCTTGTAATAAAGATCCTCACGTGCTTGCATCGGACTTGGTCTCCCTGGTGGTCTCTGTGGGGGTCTCGCTCCTCAGGCACAACAAGGGGGTGCTCAAGATCTTCCCACATGAGCTATTTTCTTCATGATGGGAGCCCTCTGTTCTCTTTCCTTCTTCTGCTTGTTTAGCTGAACAGCATAGATTTTGGCTAAAACCTCTCCCATGTGTTCTCTCCACAATGGTGGCTGGAGATCTCTGTAACTTCCCGTTCTCTTTTAAATAAAGTCTCCCACTATACCTTATCCTCTGGTGGTCTATAATTTTAATTCTTTAACTTTATAGACAAAAATTCAGGTACTCCTTAAGTTCTGAGGTGCACTGGAAGTAGCTGGAGACTCTTTTAAGTTCTAATCCCCAGCTCTGCCGTTACAAAAGGATTTCTCGTAAAGACCTAAAATGTACCATTTCCCCCTCCCTTAATAGTTAATCCAAATGGATCTGTCCATCATCAGGGCAGGAAATGCCCCATAGGAAGCAGTGTTTTTCAGAAACTAAGAAATAGTACAAAACCTATCTAGACATGGAGGTCATCACAATGGTCCCTTTGACCACTGCCCACACTCACCTCACGATAGTGTTTCTCTCCACAGAGTCCTTCCCTCTGACCGTTGTCTGTCTTCACCTCATGAGAATCGTTTCCTCTGCAATGATTCTTTTGTCAACTCTCACTACTTGAGGGTCCC
>PVHP010024994.1:0-25982 GCA_004024765.1 Zapus hudsonius
AAGTTCATTTTCATTCACATATTAGTTAACTACCATATTCATATATACAATCGACTATTGTTTCAGACTCTGTCCAAAGGCAATTGACTCTATTTGCCAAAAAATGGCAAGGCAAACTCTACCTCCCATCAAGGGAGTATCAACACCACCACCATCACCACCCAAAGGAGAAGCCAGAGAGCAAGGCTTCAATTTGACACTTTCCATGATGCCTGGGAAGTTATTAAACATCATCTGGATTTTGAATCACTTAAGAATTATTTTCTCAGCTAACAGCTGCAACCTGTCAGGGGTTAGAGGCCAAGAGCTATGTGTGAGTGGGAGGGTCCTGGACTTTATGTGTAACACACACTGGACATGTTTATCTGTAGAGACTGGAGATATGCTAGCTGAAAGAAAAATAATATTTAAGTTGTACAAACTGATCAAAACAGAGATCTGTATGTATTATCCACATAACAGGAGGAAAGGCTGCGAGAGCAGAAAATACTACTTAGAAAAGAGTGAATATGCACATGTAGATTAATCTTTATATATGGGGAAAAATCTTAGACTTCTTTTTAGTTTTTGGAAAGCACACCTGGGAAAAAAAAGCCCAAAGTCAGGTAAAATAAATGGAAGAATGAAATGACAGAAAGAATTAGGTCTCAAGTGGCTTGGCTAAGCAAATTTAAATGTCTCGCTATGTTTGTAAAGGGGAAAAGTGATTTATGTTTATTCTGGATTGGTTTCCTTCCTTCGGGAGTTTGGTCACTACTTGTTAGTTGTATTCTGTTTTTGAGCATGTGTTTTCTTTTGGTTGTATTTATTTTTATTTAAATAAGTGAATCTTTGTAGGAACATTCAATGGACAGAGGAAAACATTCTTTTTTTAAGGTTGTACTCTTTTTTAAATATTTTATTTATTCATTTTCAAGCAGAGAGATAGAAAGAGAGAGAGAGAGAGAGAGAGAGAGAGAGAGAGAGAGAGAGAGAGAGAGAGAGAGAGAGAGAGAGAGAGAGAGAGAGAACACACCAGGGCCACCACCTTGTGGGTCTGGCTTATGTGGGTCCTGGAGAATTGAACCTGGGGCCTTAGGCACTGGAGGCAAGTGCCTTAACCACTGAGCCATCTCTCCAGCCCATGAGGAAAATATTCTTACATCAATGGGACAGGCAGGACTTTTTCCCAGGAGCATGTTTGCTTAGATTAGGGACTTTTTCCTGTATTTTTGGTAATTTTATAGCATCATGATATAATTATGTGGCTCTTTCCATGCTGCTGGTTTCCATGCAGTAGAGTGAAACATGGAATGATTAGTGATCTCTCTCTGGAACAAGTGCCCATCAGAGTCCATGATCAAAATATTGCTTTTATTCTTTCATGTTTCTCCTGAAATTTTCACAAAACCTTTGCTAGTGTGAGTGAACGAGGACACGAGCAGAAGCTGACGGTCAACATGGCTGTGCTTATACCCATGACTCGGCTTTCCTTGGGAATTCATGATTTCTCTGTTGTCATGTCAAGACAGAACTGCATGAAAGATTGCCTGAAATGATGTTGCAACATCAGACACTCAGCTCAGGCTGACTCGGAGACATCACACACTGAAAACCAGTGCTGTGGGAGTGGTTTTCCTTCAGCAGTGACAACTCCATATAATCATGGAAGTGACAAACCTGTGCAAATGACTTTAGCCAACATCTTAATTTGTTTTCTCTGTTTATTCCTATCTACCCCACTTTCCCTTAGTGTTTCAGATTGCCACGTGCTGTGTTTCTATCAAAAGCAGACACAGGAAAACTAGCAGGTGAAAGAATTGTGAAAGCTTCCTTCACACTGAAGTCAATTTATGTGACACAAGAGCCCAGCATACATTTCAGTTATCAAGTGTGTGTGTTCTTAAGAGCAATAAGGAAAAATAAAAGTTTTTTTTTTAAAAAATGAACTATGTTAAAACAAAGATGAAGAATATTAATATTTTTTAAAGTAGGGGCTTTACACAAATTCAGAACTGACTACATTTACATTTAAGACTCAGGAGGCTTACAAATTATTAGTCACTCTTGTGAACTTTCTTACCAGCTTTATCTTTGTTCTATTTTTAGTATGTGCATTAAAACTGAGAAATCAACCACTTAAGAAGATATATTTTTTGCATTATCATTCTTATAATTGCACAACACACACAAACATACACACAGACATATATATATATATATATTTCTGTACTGATAATATATATCCATCAGTCATATCATACTGAGAAAGAAAAGAAACTGACTGACATTCTCATCATTGTCTCTCTTCCTAAAAACCTAAAATAGAACCCCATAGTGTTACAGGTATTTTTTGTCTAACGAAAGGCTATGCCACACAAACCAGGTATGGGAGAGGTTATAGTTTGAGCAAGTGGAGAACTAGGATTCAAAATTATCCTGCAAATATTTCTCATCCCACAAAATAGGACTTTTCATTGATTAAAAACAATGCATTGTAAATATTTTGCCCAATATACCAATTCTAGTCAATGACAGTAGAAATTGTATTTCTCTCTCCTACTTCACACTCCATTTTCATTTTTACTCTTCCAGCATGCTGTAGAGTAACATTTCACATTACAGGCATTACTTCATCTCAAAAAATTGTAAAAGGTTGAAAGGAGATTTAAAAATTGTACCCAGGGTATATTAATGAATTTGAATTACTCAGGTGAATTATAAACTCAATAATAATTATTTATAAGAAGATGACATGTGAAGCAGAGGGAGGAACTATTTGAAGGGACCAAGAAAGGTAGAAGCGAATTGCGGAGAACAGGAGGTGAAGGAGAGCAATAAGAACCCTGTTGCTAAAGAAACCACAGAAAGCCATTGATCAGCCTCGAGAGACACTTTGAGGTCCGGAATGGTATCCAGCCTCCAGATGACAGTTAGTTTACTGCTGGAAGGCACTGCACATATGCAAATAAATACATATTTTTAAAAGAAAGAAGCATAATGATACATGGAGATATCATTTAAAATATTGTTTTTTATATTATCTTAACTGTCAATAATTAGATACATTGTATGAGCAAATCTTGTGATGATATCCCCGTTTGCCTCTAAAAATTTTGCTTTTATGCTTGCTTACAAATTGATTGAAAAATAAGACATAAAAGACAAAATGACACAAAAGTCCAAATAAGGAGCAAGAAGAAACCTGGAATTATACTAATTTAAACCAAGGGACATTGGATCCAAACCAAACCAGAAACTGCAAGGAAAGCTTGTCCCTAAGATCCTGGCAAAGTACATTATCTTGCTGATCCGTTGATTTGAAACATATGATTTCCATATTACAGGGAACAAGTTTCTGTTTGTTTTTATGACATCAAGGTTCAGGTAATTTATTAGACAACCAGAATATACTAATACATCGTTGACAAACTATAGTGCTGTTCACATGCAATATATGGATGATATACAGAATCAGAAGGCGATAAACACATCACAAAACAAGATGAACAGTGTTCAGAGAAGGAATATGTAGGGTGTTTTGAAGACCTGTAACCCTAGTGTTTGCCTCAATTTCATGCTTTTCATAGTGTCAACTATGTTTACCATTATAAAAAACACAATAGGTGTTATTGTCAACAAATGATGTTGTTGTCATAAATAATACAAAACTAACACTATCCTTACAGAGAAATAAAGGTTAACACTGCTTTGTGGGTCTGATTTATGCATTTTCTCTGAATAGCTTGGCACTGATTATTATAGTGTCTACTGGGTCCTGAGATGGCTCAATGGTGCTCTAGAAACTGTGTCAAAAAAATACAGAACTTTATAGTTTTATGATTCTGGGAGCAAATAGCCTGAGATCTAAGTGTACTCAAGACTCCTCTCTTTCAAATGTGCTCAGCAAGTATCTGCTCCAGACCTTTAGCTAGCTGGGGCTATAACTTTGGATTTTGTGGCAACAATAAACTTTAGAGAAATCCCCACAATCCTGGGTCCAAATTTCGCTGTTTAATAAGGACACTGATATTAATTTAAATCTCACACTAAAGATATAGTCTTGACTTGATCATCTCCAGGAAAAATCATTTCCAAACAAGACCATATTCATAAGTAATAGATTGAAACTTCAACATGCATTAATGGAAAATAACTCAATCTATAACATTATAACCTCACCTATATCATAAATTTTGAGTTGACTTATGAATGGCATGTGTAGGAACCAAAAGATGAATAATACTTCAATATTTGTTTTAGATAGAAATTTTCCCTTTGGGTCTGGTGTGGTTTGAAAGAGAGTCTCATTCATGTAACCTTAGATTGCTTGAAAGTCTCTATGTAGCATTGTTGGCTTTCAAATCCTGTTCTTGCTGTGATCACCTCGCAAGTGCTGGAATTACAGGTGTAGGTCACCAAGCCTGACGTTTTTAAATAGAGCCTCAAAGTATAAAATTAGTTTCAACATAAAGTCACAGATTTATACAAAGGCATTCTGTATTCTATAACTGATTTATTTTGCTCCTTTAGTTTGAAATGAGACAATATCACTTTCAGAAATTATTGCTTCCTTCCCTCCGATTTTTACTTTTGGATGGGAAGGTCGATATTTTTCCTAACTCATAATTGCAAATGAAACATATTTAATCCACTTTACATCCTAAGGATAGGAAAATAATTTGCTTCTTACCGATTGCTGAGTTTTTAGTTTTGTCTTGAATGCTAAACTGTAAGGCCAAACACCATAAAACTACTAGAAGAAAACCTAGGAAATGTTTCTTGCCTTTGGTTTGGGCTTTTTTTTTTTAAAGGATATCCGATTAAACAAAAATCATTTTCTGGGTTATCATCAAGCATCCTTCTGCATGACAAAAGAAAATACCAATAAAATTAAGATATGAAGTAGTGGGTGTTATAGTTTGTGTTTAAAATACCCCCTCAGAGGCTCTTGGATGTGAACAGCTGTTTTCTTGCTGGGGCACTGATTTTTGGAGTCTGTGGGTCCTCTCAGAGGTGGGGTTTAGCCAGAAGAAGGGATCTCTGCTCCCGGTCAAGTGAGATTTGAGAAAGGAGTTGTCTCATATTCCTACAACCACAGAGCAGCAGGAGGCCATGCCTTCCCTGCCTTGGAGAACTCGAAGCCCTCACACTATGAAACAAAGTAAAACTCTCTTCTCTTCAGTTGCTTCTTGCCATATACTTGGTCACAGTACTGAGAAATATAATTAATACACAACTAATACAGGCAAAATCTTTTCAGACGCTTCATCTTATGAGCATTTGTTATTCAAAATATTTCAGGCACTCATGCAATAATACAGTGGCAAACACACTCAAATAAACCCATTCTAAATAGGTTTATTGAGATCAATATTGTGGGTGTTTAAGCATAGGAAATATAGTAAATAAAAATCTCAAAATATGCTATTTCTTAAAGTTTTTGACAGTTTACTATGTTAAGAATAACTTCTCAAATTCTTACTCTTCTTTCTCTACCTTTGCCATAAATTATCAGGTTTTATTAATTTATTCCCTATCATGCAAGTTTTTCTAAAGTATTATTGGAATTATTAGGAATCATTTTATTTTGCATAAAAGAATCTTAAGGACTTGCACTGATAAATTAATTACAACTAAATGTTAGTTGCATGAAATGGCAAAGGGGCTTTGAATGCACAATGACTTCTACATGTGATAATTCATTCTTTTTCAAGTAAAATATTTGCTGAACAGAGAATCCTGTGTGGTGAGTTAGTTAATTTCCACCATGTGGATGTGGTCTGTGTCCCATGAATTATATGTTATGATGTTCATAAATACCAGAAACATTGGAATCAAGTCTGCCAAGATGTTTAGCATTCAGCCTCATTTATGGGAGAAGTTTGTTTGAAATTATGATTTACCTACATTGGAGTACTAATTATATTCAACGTTAATGTGTGCGTATCTATGTTGAAATTAAATTAGTGTATGCATAATTAATTAGGGGGAGATGCAAGGCATAAATATTTATTAACTTCAATATTGACTGCACCTCCTCAACATATCATTATTAACTATTTTTATACAATCCATTTTGGACTAAAATTTTGAAAGATAACCTCATTTGTTTTTTAAAATTTCAAATTATTTTGTTTTCCAGAAAACACATGAATGAGTCAAAATAAAGCTTTTTATCTATATAGTTTTGTTTTGATATGTTATATCAAGTATTCTTTCCTACATCTTTCTATTTATGGAGTTTTCACTCTGAAGAAATTAAATAATTAAATTTGAAGAGAGAATACGTTTAAAACCAGAATTTTAAAGTGTTAAATGTTTCTTTACTCATCTGAAAAATTGCTATGAATCAAAAAGCAGAAGAGGCCAAGAGTTGTATTTCCCAGAGAGTGAAGAGGCTTACAGAGCACACATTCAAAGAATTGAGAGGATTTTTTCTACTTGTAATAATAAGCAACCTTAGAGAATTATACTTGAGGATTGCAAACCCACTAAGAGACATGTATTTTCTTATTCTAGTTTTGTTCTGATTATTTACTTATGGGATCCAACTTTCAGCTGTTATTCTCTCCTTTTACTCTGTTTTACATTTGTGGATAAGAATTGCATAAAGATATTTTGTGGATACTGTTTCTATGCAAAAACTATTTCTTCTGTTCTGAGCTTGTGTGAGTCTAAAATACTACACTTGTTCAACAACATCCAAGGGAGACAACTGATGTAGAGATCTGCACTACACACACACACACACACACACACACACACACACACACACACACACACACATGAACCTGTTTGCCCATACATAGACATACTTGTATACATTCAAGAATGAAAGAACCATATTTAAAATATGCTTGAGGGGGTGGAGAGATGCCTACGTAGATAAGGCACTTGCCTGCAAAACCTAATGATCTGTGTTTGATTACCAATGTAAAGCCAGATGCACAAAGTGGCGTTGGCATCTGAAGTTTGTTTGCCATGGCTACAGACCCTGGCACTCTCTCTCTCTCCCTCTCTACCTCTCTCTTTCCCTCCCCCTCTCTTTCCTTCTCTCCCTCTCTCCTTGCAAATAAATAAATTAATATGTTTGAGGAAGTTAGAATGCAAAATGAAAAAACTTAATATTATTATGAAATAAGTTAAGATTGTGTGTAGAGGAAACTTGCTTCAATTAGTGGGTCAGACAGTAGGATGAAACAGGTACTTTGAATTCTCAAGCTTCTGTAGCAGAGGTAAGAGCAAGCTGGTGCCAAGCTCCTATTAGACATAAATTAAGAGCAATTTCTGAAGTTGTGTATAACCTCCCATTATGGAATGCCATGTCAGAAAGTACATTAAATCTGGTGGTTATAGCAAGGTCCTTGGCAAACAACTACACCTGTTGGCAACAGGAGGTCTAGCAATTGTGCGTTGACGCATAATGAAGATAAGGGCAGGAACTGATAACATTTACACAGGTGTCTCATCTGGGTGTCTTTACTCTGAGCCAAAAACTAGAAGAATTTAGCAATTGCAAATATTGTTGTATTGCTTATAAACACATTCACAAGCACAAACACATATCTGAATTTTAAAGCAGTGTATGGAAGTAGACCCTCATACACCAAGACAAAACCTCAAAAGCTATTCCAATTGAAACAGTGTTTATTGGTATGAAAAATTATTTCTCAAACCAACACACAAAAAGAGAGATGAAAAATATATCCAAATATCTATAAAAATGAATTCTTATAAAATATTCAATAACAAACCCTGGACAGAAACCACAAATTTCAAGAGGAAAAAAAAAGTGTGTCTATTTACAATAGAACTGACTTAGACCTTTGTATCTTAAGAGAAAAAAAAAACTGAGTGAATTAAAAGCTTACATTTAAGATCTAAGAATATTAAAAATCCCAGAAGAAAATGGGGGGGGGAATCCTTCTCATGTTGTCATAGGGTAATTTTACTTTAAAAAAGATCTCAGAGTCACAGAAAAACAAAGCAAAACTGTACAAATGGGAATGCATCCAATCACAAAACTTATGCCTGACAAAGAAAACAGCTGAGTGAAAAGAACATGAGAAAAAAAAAACCATGAAAGCTACACAGCTGGCAGAAACTTTATGTGAAGAAAATATCTGATAATCCAAATCCTCAGAGCAATGCATACACACATACACATGTGTACATACACACACATACATACAAACATCCACACATACATACATACACACAAACACATACATACGTACATACACACATATACACACATACACACATATGTACATACACATATACAAACACACCTAAATACATACATACATACACACATACACACATGTATACATATATATGCATATGCATACATACACACATACACACATGCATACATACACCTTTTTTTGCAAAAGAAGAGATATAAAGGATGAAAAAATGTTTAGCATGATTAATTTTGGGGGAAAATACCAAACTCACTCTAACATAAGTGTACTGACCCCCAATACTAAAATCAGTAAGTGCTGTCAGGAACGGGAGGAAAGAGGAGCCTTGCACACTATGATGTAATGTATAGAGGTCAGTAACTGGTTCTTCAAGGTGAAAACGAGGATTGCTGTGTAATTCACTAGTACCACTGCTAATATTTATACAGAGGAAAGAAAATCTGAAATTGACAGCTTTACGCTCCTTTGTTTATTGTGGCCCAATTCACAAAGCAGAGACCTATCAAGCCAGCCTTGGCTAGAGTAACACCCTCCCTCAAAAGCAAGCAAACAATCGAACAAATATCAAAACTCCAGGAAAAAATGATGAACTATAATGTACTTGGGAGACATGCACACCCTCACGCTCGCCCTCATGCACACAAACACACACACGCACAGATACACAGCTTAGTCATGAAGACTAATTGCACATGATGTCTCTGAGCACATGGATGAATCTATAGATGAATCTATAGATCATTACAGCAAGGAAAACAACCAGGCAAGGGAAAATAAGGACTTCCTGATCTCACTCACATGAGACATAGGAAAGCTAATGGCCTGGAAGTTGAGATGTTGTTTGCCTTAAGAGGGGTGCAGAGTAATAAGAGGCAAAAGAAAATTTGAATAATGGGTACAAGTTAAAGTTAGAATTAAGTAAGCACTTTCTGACGTGCTATTACACAGTACAGTAACAAAATAGAACACCACATCATATATATAGATAAAAGCTATAAATAATATAATAGAATATAATAAGACATAAAAGATATAATGTTATAAGATATAATGAGATAAAAATAATATAACATATAATATATATAGTTCTTACAATAATATTATATATATAGTAAGAAAGCATTTAAAATTCTTTCAAAATAGATGATAAATTGCTGAGGGGATACATATGGTTTACATATGGTTAACCTTATTTAAACACTAAGCAATATATATCACATGATACTTTATTAATGTGTATAATGTTTATACTGTTATGAATAAAATGCATTTTTATTCATAACATTCTCAATAAATAATTACACAAAATATATCAAAATATTCACAGAATTCATAATTAATGGTAATATTTTGTATAAAGCAGATGTTATGATTATTTGTGCTTAGACAAAAGATAGTCTTCTTACCCAGAGCATTATTTTGACTTTAAAACTAATTTAAATTTCTATGCATTTGATTGGTATAAGGTTGAATCTGTCTTTAAAAATTCACTGTCACACAGACACTACATAAGGCAATATTGCAAACTAGAAGTGAATAGAATTCTTTTCTAAATTAATAACATAAAGCAAATGTGAAATATTTATCCTTTGTGAACCTGTACAGTGAAATCAATCTGAAATCAAAGCCTTGAAGGAAGATAGCCAAACATATAATTATTTATGATTTACTGAGAGCATGAACCTGAACTTCAAGTGTTTTAATGCAGTCTTAACCTTTTTACACATCTCACAGGAAGTAATTAAATTAACAGCTCAACAAATAATATTTTAAAATTGCATTAATCTTTATGGGGTCGTTAATTATGTGTTTTATCCATATACCTATTTAGGAAATTTAGACTTTATTTTACAGTGTAATCATCTGATATTTGAATGATTATTTAAAATTATTATTTTAAATGAGTTATGACTGTAGGTCTGAGGATAGAATTTACACTACTGTGAAGAGAAAGATGAAATAAATAACATATTAAATATAAAATACTGATGTATTTAATAAGAGAGATAAAACCAAAACAGTGGATATGATGTTCCAAAGATGGAACAGAACACAAGATCTTGAAATCTGCTTTAGAGAACCCTTTACTGACAGCAACGGAAGGAAGAACTTGAAATGCCTCACATATTAATTAACAAGATTTTATGGCAAAGACAAATGAATGGTGTGAAAATAGAGTGTGGGCTGAGCTCTACAGTATTTCAAGTTTTGCAGGTTGACAGATCGAGGGAACCTAAGAAATACAAAAAAAAACAACAAAATATGGCCTCTCTAAGGGCAGTTTTAACATGACAGATTTTCAACTTAAAGAAAATGGTCATTTGTAGTCTGAAAAGATGGCTCTGTGGTTCAAGGGGCTTTCTTGGTATGCCTGAAGGCCTTGGTTCCAGTCCCAGAACCTATAGAGAGCCAGACTGAAAAAATGGAGTGTTCTCTGGAGTTCATTTGCAGTGGCAATAGCCCCATCTCTCTCTCTCTCTCTCTCTCTCTCTCTCTCTCTCTCTCTCTCGTAAATAATATTTAAAAATAAAATAATCACTTGTATGAAATGCTACTTAAACAAAAATAACCGGTTTTGCAGTGAGCAGGAATATGGATGCTCTCTTAAGGACTCTTTATTTGAACAGTGCAGATATCCTGATTGAGGAGAGTAGAATTGCATTTTCTCTCTCTACTATAAGCTCAGCCTAACCTTCACTCTACTGGACATAATGTAACTCAGATCTCACTTTGAAGAACATTTGTCTTTGTTTTTCTGATATACAAATAAAACTTCCCTTACCTTTCTGATTTGTCATATATGGTGGAACTATGAATTTCTCTTTTGAGCATTCTTCATTCTGTATTTCTGAAGTTGCTTTTAATGTATCTATGAAACTTTCCCTTTCTGTGTTTCATTGTTGTGTGTTCATGAGTGAAAGTATATTCATCTACTGTGAAGTTCCTGCTGTTCTTTCCCCACTATGGCTAAATTTAAATGAAATGTTAATTTTCCATTTATCTTTTTACTTGTATTGAATTTTCTTTTATTTTCTTTTCCTTTTATTTTTCTCTTCCCAGTTTCTTTATATATATATATATATATCTTTATTCAAACAAAGGCAGTATGAGGTGTGGAAGTGATGAAAGGAGTTCTGGGGTAACCACTTTGGTTTGTATTTTTCTTATTTTTCTATTTTCTATTCTATTTTCACCTCTATGCACATTCATTCTTCCACACCTCTCCATTGGGTAGTTTCCTTCAGAATCACTCATAAAATTATCATTCACTTTCCTTCTCATTAAAACCGTATTTCTTCTTCAATTTAACCCTCTTTTTCTCCAAAACATCGCCTCTGTAGCAATTCTAATAAGCTATTCTCTAAGTTTTGTCAATGTGACAACTTTCCTCTATGCACTTTCCTGCCTCTGACCAACATCTTTCAGCTATCCACTGTGGCTTGGATTTCACCAGCAATTTTCCTGGGGAGAGAGTTGTGTTTATCCAAGTATTCAGAGGTTAAAAATTATAGGACTATGTTTTTTATACTGTACAAATATATATCTGCTTCAATATAATCTTTATTTCCTTTCTTTGTGTTTTTAATTTTTTTTGTGTATGTGTGTTTATGCATGACACCTGTTACCTGGCTGTTTGCCATCACAATCCTTTAGAGTCACTACAGTTGTAGGGAAAACGTATGTATGACTCTGCACTACTGACTCTTCCCTTTCCACTGCTTTTGGTAAAAACAAGCAAACAAACCAATCACAGTGCAGGATGCTATAGAAGTGATAGGCAGCTTGAATTACAAGGGGAAAATATCCAGAAAATATTCATGGTTTTAGTTTCATCCTAAATGTTTCAATATGAGTCAAAAATTCACTTAACCACACCAAAAAAAATGATATACTTAATATTTGAAGTTGGGAAATGCCTGCATTGATACCATGAGTGAGAACTATCATCATCGATGCAGAAAACCTCAAATATCTCTAATCAAGAAAATTTTAATTACCTAAGCATGATAAAAGTAACACAATTATTTTCCCAGCTGCCTTTATATTGCTTTATAAAATAAGCCCTGGAGTACAATGATAAGTTAAGCATGACTTTTGTATTCATGAGAAAGGAAATGGTTGGCAAAGAGAGCAGCTGTTACAGTACTTTCAAGAAAACCTTTTATCTCCTGCATAAGCACATGCAGACTCTCATGCAGCCATGTGCCAGAGAGCACACACACAGACTTAAAGAGATACGAACACTTTAGTTCCACTTTACATTCCATTGAAATACAATATTCTATGTGGATTGACGATAAATAAATTGGCAAAGGACAGACAAGCATTGAACACAGATAAATTCTTTTTTTTTTAAGTAGAAACATTGTATGGACAAATCATTTGCTGGTACCACTATTCCCTGACCCCATTCCACTGAGGACCCTCTTAAGTGGGATTGCTGGTATCCACCATTGGGGACAGAGTTGTGAGTTGTGAAACCAGCAGTCAGTCATTGTGATAGTAGGGATAATGCCTCTGGGTATTCCCACCCACGCAAAACACAGAATGAAATTCATCTTTCACAACATTTAAAAAACCTAAAGAGTAAGTAGTGGGTGTCAACTGGTAAGAGGGGCCAAGAGCAGTAGGGGAGAATGTCTGAGTCTGTGAACAATGGAGCAGTCTGACAGCCCCAGGTCCCGGCCACTGGTTCCTTCCCTCACTGAGCTGTTGACCAAAGTGACCCATGAGGTTACAAAAACAAGACAGAAGTCTGTCAAGGCTCTTCAATGCTCTCCCCAGGCCTGAGGCAAAACCTTGTTGCTGAAGAAACCACAGAATACCATCATTCAGCATTGAGAGACTCTTCGAGGCCTGGAATGGTGACCAGCTCCCAGATGGCAGTTAGTGCAGTGCTGGAAGACACTACACAAGCTGCCAGGGGAAGCTGAACAACGACACCTGGTGTAAACAGACCACAGGCATGAAACACATTCTGAGGCCATGAATAGGCTGACCACACCTCCTACTGGGAGAGAAAAGGAAACCAAGAAAGGAGCACGTGTGCAATGGAGGAGCCTGAGCCTGGGGGAGACAATCAACAGCTATTAAATTCGGCCAAATATTCCACTCAGTGAGGGGGAACCCTTGATTGGAACCGGGGATTCAGGGCAATATGCAACGGATCCCATACTCTTGGGCTCCCAAGAAAAGATGCACTATGCGAGTGACTGCTGGGGAGGCTTTTAAAAATAGAAGCTAAGTAATCCAGATAGTTGTATATTTGTTAACGGATACTGACCTCATTCTCTGATGGAGATTGTGTTTGTATTTTTTCAGGATACAGCGAGGGAACTGTGGCCCATATAACCCTACCAACCAACTGCAGGCAGAAAGCTGAGATCCTGGCATGAGATGAGCCACCACAGTCATACGGGGGAGGATTGATATGGAACCCCACAGAGAATGATTGGATGTACAAGGGACCCACAGTCATAGCCATTCAATCAACAAAAAATAAGCCAGTATGACTCTACTGAATCTCTACACAAAAACCCCTAAGCTCACAACACCATAACAGCCTCAATACTCGCCCACCACAACTCAGGGAACTGAGCTGAAGAGGGGGTGGAAAGATTGTGAGAGCCGTGGTGGGGGAGAATAGCAGAGACCTGGCAACCCTCAGTAACAACACACTTGAGACATGAGAGCCTGGCTGAAGAATGAGCTACACATGGTCCCCTACCACAAAGACCACCCACGGAGGAGGATATCCAGCTGACTGGGGATGGGGAAGGAGGGCAATGGGGAATTGGGGATAACAACTCATGGTTGGCCCACTAAACATTGTAACTCATTATGAACAATAAAGAAAAAAAATTCTACCTGTGCATCCCAGTGTCCTTTGCTGCTAAGGTATCATCAATGTATCTTGGGACATCCACTTTACCTACATTTTATCTGCTTCATCTGTGTCTGAGAAATTCCCAGGCCTCATGCTGGTAGCAGTCATTCTCCAGGTTTAGGTCTAATCTGGTCATCTTTGTTACCTGGGCTTGTGTATTACATCATTCCCTGTGAAATCTTGTTGCAAACTTCTTTCAGCACGTTATGCAACCCTTGAAAGTGAGGAATATTGTGTCACCATTTTATTTTGCATAGATACTACAGCTCATTAATAAGGGGGGATGGAAGGAATGGGGGAGGAAAGGGAGCACGGGGTTGGGGCTCACACACCAACCTAAACCAATAATGAGTGATAGCCTAAAATCCTTGTCATGGAGTAAGCTTGCAAGGAAGTCAAGGGCAACATCAAGTAAGAGAGGCCCTGAATAGGGTAGGAGGAAGCCTAACCGCAAGACAAATTGCTCTGGTCTGTAACTCCCTATCCCGGCCATTGGTTACTTACCAAACTGAGCTGTTGATCAGAGACCTATGAGGTCCCCAAAATAAGATAAGTTCATGTCAAAGCTCTTGAATACTGGCCCCAGGGAAAAGGTAAGACACTATTGTGGAAGATAATAGAGACTATCATTACATAACACCTAGGGAACCTGTTTAATCCATAATGGTATCCAGTCCCCAGATGGTAGCCTGTGTAGTTCGGGAAGGCATTGCATGAGCTGCCTGAAGAAATTGACCAGAGGTATTCCTAGAATGCAGAGGTCACTGACATTCAACACTGAATGATGCTGCAATAATACTGAAGACACTGCTATATGGCAAAGACCAGTAAGCCAAGAAGTGCTCACCAGTACAATAGTGATGCTAAATATAGGTGGGTAATCAAAGGCTTGCTAATTGGCTAAAAGATCTGCTCAGTGGCAAGGAACCTTAACTGGAACTGGGATCCATGGAAACCCAAGTAAGGACCAAGAACGTGGGCTCCAAGGGGAAAACCCCACTATCCAGAGTTCTGCAGAGAGGCTACACCGATTAGAATCTCACCAAATTCACAATTTGTCTCATTTAACCTATACTGATCTCACTCTCCATTGGAGATTCTGCTTGTATGTTTCAGAAGGCAGCAAGAACTGTGGACAATCCAACTCCATTAACAGGACCTGAGATACTGCCTGTCACCCATGCAGGAGATGAACCACCTCTAATTTATGATATAGAGCCCAAATGAAACCTTAGAGGAAGTGGGGAGATGAGCAATAGACCTACCTCCACATCAAGTCAGATAACCTGGGAAAGGATAATGGAGACAGGCACTGAGGATACCCAACACAATCCAAAGCAGAAATCCAGAGACTCTTTTAACAGTAAAACCTACCTTAAACTCACCACCATGACTCAGAGATCTGAGTGGAAGAGGGGGTGGAAAGATTGTAAGAGCCATGGTGGGGAGATACCAGAGCCATCAACCTCTCAGCAACATAACATAAAGAAAAAAAAACTGGCTACGCCCTTTGTTATGGGACCTAAACACACACACACACACACACACACACACACACACACACACACACACACACACACATATCTTTAGTGTAGCTCAAAATTAGCATAAAATATAACACCCAGTAATTTGAACAAATTAATGCAATTATAATGAATGAACAACATGAGTCCCAACCTAGCATCAACCTCCTCCTATGAGTGCGCTGGCTCATCTTTTCTCCTGTACTTCTTCATGACTGTCCATTAATTCATTTCTTTGATTCAGGATAACATGGGATCAGTGGACTTCTCTGTCAATCCTCTTATCATGCTTCTCGTCCATACTAAACTGTGGTCCTCAGTACCGATACAGCTATAGCATTCCTTGTCTTTTAAAAGTCCATTCTTCACCCCACTTACCTTTCCTCTATTACTCTGTTCAGGTGATCTCTTCTACAGCTTCCGTGTGGAATTGCTTTAAGTGTGTTTCAGACTTCCTCATTGTAGTTGTTATCAAGGCTTGAATCCGATAAATTGGAGATTTATTTTTACCTTGCACTCCCCCTATTCCTGCTTGCATCAAAGTTACCAGTGGTGCCCACTTCCTGTCTTGTTGGGTTTACTAGGTTGTGTGTGCAATTAATTATTTTGTTTTAAACACTGTCTCTCTCTTAGCTTCTCTTTAATCTCCTTGATCACTTTTACATTGTAATTCTTCTCATTGATTGCTTTATTTATGTGGACTGACCTAAGGCTGTCCAATTGGAAAGTTTCTATCATTTTGCGTATAGGTGGCTATGGCATGAAATGTCTATTAACATGATCTCTGTGTGGTATGTCTTCAGAAACTTATAAACCCAGGCTAGCTTTTGCATTAAACGCCAGACATGTATAGAGAGGCCAATGTGACAAGCTAAAAACATTTCCCATTTAATATACTTCCAAATTTTACTGTTCCAAGTGCTATGTGCACTGTCATTTCTAGAGTCTCAGGATGTCAAGCACAAAAAAGGTTCCCAATTTTTCATTCAATATCCATTTTCTCTTCATGCCTGTTCACATTAATGGTCAAATCTATTTCTTATACCTTTAAAATGTGGCCAATAAGCTATCTTTAAGTTGCCTGGTATTGTCTATCCAAGACACCATTACATTTCTTCTGGAAAGTTTCATGTTTCCAAACAATTATTTTGTTTTCTGATCTCGAATATTTAAAAAGTACCCTAAAACCAAGGGTAAAAAAAAACAACTGGTCCTCTCCACCAAAGGAGATGAATTTCTGTTGAAATTGTCCCAATGCAGAATTTTGGCCTCTGTTTCGCTACATTGCATGATGGCCTAGATTTTTATGTCTCAGAATATGTTGATCTCCTAATATGTGCTGCTTTCTCATTCAGTTCTAAACACTAAGTCGTGGTTGGTAATTGTCTTAGTCAGCTTTCAAGTTGCTGCACAGAAAGAACCCCAACCAAAAGCGGCTTGTGGAGGAAAGGGTTTATTTGGCTTAGGGACTTGAGGGGAGACTCCATCATGGCAGAGAAAACGATGGCATGAGCAGAGGGGTGGACGTCACCTTCGCCACAGCACTGCAAACAATGGCAGGAAGGTGTGCCCAACACTGGCAAGGGGAAGCTGGCTTATAACCCCATAAACCTGCCCCCAATAACACAGCTCCATCAGGTTTTAATACCCAAATTGCCATCAGTTGGGGATCAATCACTTAGAACACATTCATTTGTTTGTGGGAGTCACCTGGATCAAACCATGACAATCCACCCCTGGCCCCACAAATAAATAATCATACATGATGTAAATACAATGTGTTCAGCTCAACTCTTAAGTCTCCACAGCTTTCAACTGAGCCATAATACCAAAAATAAACCCATAATGGCACAGAACATTCACACTTCAAAACATGAGTATCAGTAAAAACAGATTGAACCAATACAATACTTAAAATAAGCAGGACACTGTTAGTCTCTAATTCCAAGTTCAATGATCCTGCATTTGAACAAGTCTCTTGGAGATTCGATTCTGCCCCTTCAGCTCTGCTACTCATAGTCCAGGAAAACTTCATCTGATGCTGCCAGCTGGCCTTGGCAGCCATCCATAGTCCTGGCATTTTATTGGGTCTCCATTGCAACACACAGTTCATCCTCATGGCTCCATTGCCCTCCTCACAGGCAATCTAGCATAACCTGCTTCACAGTGCTGATGGCCATTTTTTAAAAACAAAACTGGGTTGCAAATCAAATGACCCTCTTTTCTTGCATTTGTTATATTCCACAGAACCAGGTGGGCTACCAACTTGTTAAGCCAGAGTGGGGAAAAAAGCATTCAGGCCCCTTACTTCAAAGAGTTTGCATTTTTCCTGTTGTTCCAATGCAGAGCAGCTGGCCCAATCTCAGTGGTTGTCATCTCTCAAACAATTACAGGTGAACAGGCAGCAGTTTTGGCCCAAAGATCTTTTTTTCTGTGCCATCTCTATCTGCTCACACCAATCCATCTTTACATAAAGCAACCCTGCATAGGTTCTCAGGACACAGGCAGGCAGAAGGCAGCAAGCTTCTCACACAAACTGCTTCTGGCACAGTCCTAACCAAGTTCTTTCTCAGCCTAGTAATCCAAACTTCACAGTCCATAGTTCTTGCTGCATTCAGGTCTTTTAACTCTCACCACAATGGTCCATCAAGCTGTACTCATAGCACTGCAAGACATCTCTCAGAACAAGGTTTCAGATCCTTCCATATTCCCATCTGCAGATCACTTCCAAAAGCCCAAACCCATAAGATTCTAGCAGGAACATGTGACCCTACATCCTGGTACCAAAATTGTTACAGTCAGCATTTTAGTTGCTGCACAGAAAGAACCCAAACAAAAGCATCTTGTGGAGGGACGGGTTTATTAGGTTTACAAACTCTGGGGAAGACTCCATCCTGGCAGGCAAAATGATGGCATGAGCCAGAGGGGTGGACATCACCTCCACCACAGTTCTTATAATCACCATAAGCCTGCGCCCAGCAACACAGTTCTAGAGAGGTTCTAATTCTTGATCTTCCATCAGCTGTGAATCAATCATTCAGAACACATTCATTTGTGGGGGTCACCTGGATCAAACCATGACAGGAATATTCAGCAACACAAGGTGTAAGCTATCGTCAGGAACTTTGGCTTGTAGTTTCCTTTGAAAAAATGTGACTTGAAACCTCTTGCCATTTTAGCACATAAAATTAAATCATTCTAGGGCACCATTCTGCTCACTACAATTAACATACTATATATCAACATATTCTTCCCTTGGTCAAGTGGATTCAAAGAACAAAAAGTATTCAACACACTATTGTAATTATGAGACCTTCTGATTCTATCTGAATTAGTTAACTAATATGTCCTTCTATATTTTCCCCTGATACTCATTTCATGTAATTATTTACCTTTGAAACTATTTCTTAGTCCCTGCATTTCTAGACACTGAAGTTTAATTTTACTTATCTACTGCAACTGTCACTATGTTTGCCTTTGAGAATACTATTACTTTATTGTTTACTTCTTAGTATTCTGATAATTAATTCTCTGAGGCTTTCTCAAATTTGAAACAAAAATGCAGCTAATATTATTTTCTTTACAACTATTGCTAGTTAGCATTTTATTTAAAAATATACATAAAAGGATTCTCCTAAAAAATTACTACTCTGTTGTAGCCTCAAATATTCTGCTTTATTTCTCAGGCTCTCTTATAGGTACACACAAACACACACAAACACACACACACACACACACACACACACACACACACACACACACACAAGGAAAAAAGGAGTTACTTTTCATGAATATTTATTTAGACTTTAATGAGTTTCAGAATTCTCCCTATTACCTTTATTATGGGGTTTGACATTTTTAACCATGCATATCAGTAATATTTTGAATGTTTATGTTTAATTACTTTCTACAAAACTCACCCATTATTAGCTATTTAAAGAAATGTGTGTATGTGTGTGTGTGTGTGTGTGTGTGTGTAAGGATTTCCCAATCCAACAATTGACACATGGAGCAAATCCATATAAAAAAGCAACTGAACTAGTTTTTATATCTGTAAAATTAGAAATATAGCCAAATACGATGTTTAAGGAATGGATACAGCTAACACCTACTGGCACCAACAATCGTGAGTATGGCTAACCACATAATTAGTCATTGACATAAAAATCTCTGGAGGGAGAAATATTAGTAGCCTTCATGATTATAAGAATTGAGAAAATTTTTAAAAATCTTAAATGTTAGATTTTTTCATGAGCTTTCGTAGCGTATTTGGGTGGTATGTTTTATTTGAAACCCATTCTCCTCTTACTAAACTCAAGGTTTATATATTGGCTCCATATGGGAAATTTAACTTCAGACAGGTAAAAGCAGGTTTTGATTGTCATTTATTAATTCTTTAATATGACACTCTCTTTCTATTGATGAAGCCCAGACTTCTTTCTAGATAGAGAACACATGTTTGTGGAATGTCCCGGCTGTAATACTGTGCCACAGGTAATAATTACAACATTTATAAAAGTGCCTGTCTACAGAGTGGCCATGTGTACCTTCTCCTCTCCAGTTGTTATGAATAGAAAGAGACTAGAAAATTAAAAGTAAGATTTCAAGGATGAAAGACCAGCATACAATATTAGTCTATTTCCTGCTGGGTTTAGAGTAACCATTCAGTTTTACTTTGAAGTAAGCAAAAGACCCAGTCCTTGGGGAGATAAATAAATGAACATAAAGGGGCATTTTAAAGCCTCTCTTCTTCTATAGAATATTTATTTCTTAAATTACCCATTCTTCTTAGCATTACAATTTAAGGGCTTCCATTTAAGCTTTGAAACAGATATGCTCTTGAAGTTGTTGTGCTCCAGCAGAGGAGTTTACATCTTCATTAAAGAGTTTCTGGATTATGATAAAAAATTCCAATAAATCTCTCTGGTACTTCCACAGGAAAATGCTCTTTACCTAAAATATTTTTCTTGTCAAAAATTTTATATTATTCTGTTTTTCAAAATTTTATGCAATATCAATACTAACATATTAGCTAATATTTTACAGGTATAGATTACTCATTTACATTTTAAAAAATCAATCAGCAGTTACAAGTTACAGTCAACTGACTTTTGATATTGCTCAGAAATGATGCATTAAAATTGTTCTCGGCCTTTAAACTTTAATTTGGAAATGATTATATGAGATTAACTTTTAGCTGATTCCAATTGTAGTTTTTACCAAAGAAGGTCAACTTTTTGGTGAATTTATTTGGAATCATACATACATACAATGGTACATGCCAATTAATAAATCTTACTCTTTCCAAATTTTGATATTACTTACATATATTTTGCATGCATTTAACAATTAAAGTTTCATGAAATACACACACACACTCCATAATTGGAATTTAAGTATCCAATTGCACTGTCAGATTTTAGTAGATGCATTTTCTAGCAATTAGCAATTGAAAGTTCAATTATATGTATATAAAATATTCATTTCAGTTTTCATCTAATATTGGCAATGCCTTCCAGTTAAATGATGCTACTATTTTAAAAATGGAGAGAAGGCAACTAGAGAACCACCATAAAAGAGAACCAGTTGTCTATCCAGTAAAACAGTAAGACATCTATAAATGGGAAATATTAGTGTGGAGTTAAATAGAAAAAGTTGATATCTAATTATATGTATATATATTTATATATTCCATTTAATACTTCTATTTATTAATTTTTTAATTCAACAGTGCCTTTTTATTGATTAAGCACAGACCTCTTTCTAAATAGGGCCACATGTTTGCTGGACAAACACTCAATTAGAAGTAGCTTATTTGAGGAAGGTGTTTATTTTAGGCTTCCAAAATTAAAAATATATATATAATAACAAAATTTTACTTACTTTACATGACAGGAGTGTGGGAATATCAATAAGGACTATGGTAGTGTTCCTTTGATCTCATGTTGGCAACTTGGAGACATGATTACATTGTCATATATATATATATATATATATATATATATATATATGGCTTCAGGTAACTATTGATTTTTTTTTAGAATGAAAAGAAGGCTATTTAAGTTACACTGTGAAAGTTTGGATATATGGTCCCATAGACTAAGGCATTTTTTGAATAACCTTTATAGTTATATGCCCAACACACAGATCTCCTCAGGGCATATGTCATTGGGGACAGATCATTAGTTCAGACCTACTGGAGTGGTTTGAGTCTCTGGTTGTTGGTGTTTGCTGCCTGTTTGGTGATTTTTCTCTCCTTGGATCTATGGAAGTGAACCACCTTCTTCTGGTACTGATGTTATTTCCCTGGATTTTGGAAACCTAAAATAAACACTTTTTTCTAATAATCTGCTTTTGGTTGGGTTTGTCCAGCAATGCAAAAGTAAGTACAACACTGAGGTGGGTCACATACACTCAACTTTATTTTGTAAATTTTGGTGTTATGAAACAAGAGCAAAATTCTTAAGTATTTTTGATTTCTTCATGTAAATATCTTTACTATTTACAAACTTCAGAAGAAATTATTTGTAGATCTTTTTTTTAAAAATAAAGTACTGTTGCAGTCAGCCACATGCTGCTGGTATGAATCTCTAAACCAGTCATTGTTAATAAGAAGAATGGATTTATTGAAGCTTCAGATGTAGGGGAAGTTCCATAATGGCAAAAGAGGCTTGTTTCCTTTCACAGGCCCAATCAGAGAGAGAAAACCATCACCAGCACCATAAAAACAGAAGAGCAAATAGTCAGGCAGGGTCTGAAGAAGATGTTTTCCCCATTTATAAAGCCTTAGGGTGGGGTCTTGCAATCTTACCCCAATTTAATGGCTTCCTGAGTCTCTGGAATTTCCTTTCTACATTGCCTGCCCAGGAAAGGATGTTTACTTCTAGCTCTCCTGAGGTTCCTTACATCCTGCCCCCTGCTGCGAGGCTACCTTCCTGTAAATATCCTCAAAGACCCACCCAATACAATTAAAAAGATCAAGTTAACAATAAATCCTAACCATCATAAGTAACTACTTTATTTTAGTATTCAGAATTTTTATTTCCTGGTAAATAATTCACAGAACTTTCAAAGTGTTTTATTAGAAATTCCACATATTTCTCATTTTATGATTAAGAAAATAACATAAAATTATATTTAAATACATATAATTTTTCATATAGACATATAATTTCTTAAGTCTTTCTTGATTAAAATCTTACCTAAGAGGTTAATTTCAATATAAAAGAAAAATAAGATTACAAGATGTCTCTATCTGATTACCGCTTTTCACTTTGATTACTACTACTCCATGTGACAAAATCTTACTTTACATGAAAAGAATATGGAAATATTAATAAGAACTATTGCAGTGCTCCTTTGAACTCAGGTTGGCAGCGTGGATTCTACCTAATGGTTCTTTGAGACATGATTACCTCCTCATTGCTCTAATCCAATTAATAGATTAATTCCTTAGTAAATTTATAATTTGATTGTAATATTGTGAAGTAAATAAAATGGGATATTGATCAGAGTTTCAGGAAGTAGGATATTGGTAACATGCTTTCTGGCTCTGCTTCTAGAACATCTCATGATAAGCTTCTTCCTTTGTGCTATACATCTGCTTTCATGACTTGTGCCTCAGCTCAGGCCCCAGGCAATGGGCCCAACTGACCATTGATACAAAAGAAACCTTGGGACAAAACAAATATTTTCTCATTTCAGTAGTTCATGTCAGGGATTTTGTCACAGTGACAGAAAAACTAACATAACTGTCTTTGTGGGGGAGAAAATAGCCCTTAATATATAAATTTTTTAACCTATCCGGTTCCAACCAATAATTCAAAATTGCAAATGGAAGCCTATTTTGGGAAGTCCATGCACTCATATTATCTATGGTTTTATTGTTACTCTTCAGTCTTGAGTGTGGGTGACTGGCAAGGAGTGAAGTGTCTTTAACATCCATCAATGTAGCCCATCTTTTCAACCCCAGATATAATAAAAGCTAAGATCACCGCTTTCCCTTCTAAAATTTGGAAATAGTCCTCATGAGTGGAAAGTGATAATAGGTATTGTGATGGTAAAGTTTTGTGGTCAACTTGACCTCTTTAATAATCTTGGGTGGGTCTCTGTGATTGTTTACAGGAAAGTTACCCTCTCCGTAGGGGGAAGTATGTAAGGAGGCTCAGGGGAGAGAGAAACAAACATCCCTTGCTGGGAGGGTGGTGCAGGAAGGAAATTCCCAAGACTCAGGGACTGAACAAGTCTGGGAAAAGGTTGCAAGACTTTGCCCTAAGGTTTTATCAACAGGATAGAAATTTCTCTCTCCTCCCCAGGGTTTTGCTGCTGTGTGTTTATGCTGTTGGTAATGGTCTCTCTGTCTCTGTCTCTGTCTCTGTCTCTCTCACCCCCCCCCACTATGGAGCTTCTCTCTGAGATCTGTAACTTCAATAAATCCCTTCTTGACATGACCGTGCCTAGTTGGAGGTTCATCCAAGCTCATGTAACTGTCTATCGAAGATACAAAGCAGTTAGCTGTGGATTAGAGCTAAAACAGAAAAGTGTTCTAAACTATTCTTTATAAACATTTGTATGAAAAAAAAATCATTAATCCCTTAGCTTTACCTTTTTATATAAAATATACCCCATTTCTTTTAAGTCCACAATATTTGGACTTTTGTGTTGCTTTCTAGCAATCCTGCTGATGCAGGTGAATATTTAAGTGAAGTCATCACAATCAGACTGTGAGAGCCGTGGTGGGGGAGACTATCCAGAGGTACGGACAGGAGAACCTGGCTGATTACTAGTCTATCCATGGTCCCCTGTCACAAGGACTGATCCAGATGACCCATGGAGGAGGTTATCCAGTTGAAGGCGGAGGGGAGGGCAGTGGGGAATTGGGGATAACAACTCATTGTTTGCCCACCAAATGTTGTAACTCATTATGTACAATAAAAAAAAATTATAAAAAAAAGAAAAATAAATTCTTGTCTGCTCAGCTACATCATTATATTATTATCTGAATAATATATCGTTATTATATTGTGCTCATAAAACAGTAAAACATTTAACTTAATAACTACATATTTTTATAGTAAAATAATACTCTTCTTGATTAAAATATTTAAAATACCTAAGTTGTTTAGGGTGACTGCAAGTTTGTTGAAGAATTTCCTAGGATGCTCCCAGTAGCACCATTGCTTGGAACAAATATATTTTATAAACATTCAACTATTAGAGGATGATGGTAATTTTGAAAGAAGTTTATGCCAATATCCTGATTAATATTATGGGTCAAATAGTGTCTGCTTTGAAAATCGTGCCTAATTAATTAGTGGGTAGGGAGGGTATTTTGAATTTTTAGTTCTTGTGATCTTTTCTAGTGAACATATGAAATAAGTATGGGATTAGATAAAATAGGAAATGTAATAATTCTCCTTTAACTCAGTGTTTTTTTCTTTAAATACATATTTTCTTTTAACTCCAATTGGATCTCCCCATGTGTGATTTCTTATTTTAAAATACCAACAATTTTCTCTAAATTGCTTTTCTGTTACATTAAAAACTGCAGGGTAAATGTCTTTGACTATGGTTTTGGCCATTTGTCTCAGCCCATCATTATACAATAGACTTTCCATGCAGTTTTCTCTCTATGTGTAATTATGACTAATTCAGATCTCAATGAGAAAAAAAAATAATCTTTCAGAGTAACTTTAAGTAGATACTTAAAGCAATACTAACCAGCAAGGAAAATTTTGGAAGTAGCTACAGTTAAAGGTCAAATCTAAAATGAATTTTCCTTCTTATATCTTTTTTAAAAAAGCCATGATAAAGACGTTGTATTTGGATATGACTTATATCTGTTTAAAGCACCAAGGTCTACAGGAAGACACTAAACAGTGTGGAGAACTAAAAAACAATAAAAATATAGCAAATTTTCTATATAATAAAATAAATTACATTGAAAATAATTAATCATGTTATAAATTACCAAATTAGCTTCAAAAACATAAAATTCTCACGAGCATACTGTAACCTAAAGAGTAAGTAGTGGGTGTCAACTGGTAAGAGGGGCCATGAATAGTGGGGAGAATGTCTGAGTCTGTGAACAATTGAGCAGTCTGACAGCCCCAGGTCCCAGCCACTGGTTCCTTCCCTCACTGAGCTGTTGACCAAAGTGACCCATTAGGTTACAAAAACAAGACAGAATTCTGTCAAGGCTCTTGAATGCTCTCCCCAGGCCTGAGGCAAAACCTTGTTGCTGAAGAAACCACAGAATACCATCGTTCAGCATCGAGAGACCCTTCGAGGCCTGAAATGGTAACCAGCTCCCAGATGGCAGTTAGTGCAGTGATGGAAGACACTACACAAGCTGCCAGGGGAAGCTGAACAAAGACAGCTGGT
>PVHP010024995.1:0-25945 GCA_004024765.1 Zapus hudsonius
GCACACCAGGGCCACCACCTTGTGGGTCTGGCTTATGTGGGACCTGGGGAATTGAACCTGGGGCCTTAGGCACTGGAGGCAAGTGCCTTAACCACTGAGCCATCTCTCCAGCCCATCCTTCTCCTTCTTGGACTTTGGCTTTACCCGGCCTTTGTAGCTATGTTGGGGGAGAAGCATGGATAGGGATGTGGCAAGAGAAGGGGGAGGGTCTTACCTGTCAGCAGCCCCAGCTGGCATAGTAACTGTTTTGTTGTTGATGATGTTTTTATTTTGTTTTGCTTGTAACTAATATTTATGATTCCTCCACCAATCCCTAGGCTGAACTGTACTGTGGTGTCTTCACCCAGGGTGAGAGGAACTATAGCTTAATGCTGTAATCCCCCAGTTCTGTCCAGAGCCCAAGCACTGAGTGCTGGTGGCATGCATTTGCAGAGCCCTCCCTACTTCTCCATGCTCTGATCCACTGGGTCCAGGGTTGGACTGCTAGAGCTGGAAAAGTCCCTTAGTGGTCACCTAGACCAGCCCTCTTGTCTTATGGGCCTGAATAAAGCAGCCTGCACACGGGACCTAGTGGAATGTGTAGGATTAGAGTCCCCATGGCTGGACTCCCATCCGGCACCCCCTTCGTTGCACATAGGCCCCTGACCCTAACAGCAAGTGGACTTTCCTTCTGGCACACCAAGGTTTTCCCTGAGACAGATATTACTTGGGGTGCCTGCGCAAAGGGGCTGCAAACCTTTGGTGGGATGTGGTGTCCTGGGGGCTAACACTGTGCCCTCGACACAGCTGAGCTTGACTAAGAGGCTCCTTCCTCTGACATGGTGACACCAGGGATCATAGCCATCATCTTTCTTCCCTCTTCTCAGGAGTTCCAAGACCTTTGGCCTCATCTGCCCCTGGTCATTGATGGGGGACCAATTGGGGATAGCCAGAGCCCCAAGTGTCGCCTTGGCTCGACTGTGGTTGACTTATCTGTGCCTGGAAAGTTTGGCATTATTCGTCCAGGCTGGTGAGTGTCTCCTGTGCTTGGCGGTATTTGAGGTGGGTGGACAGTTGGAAGGCACTTGGACATGGTGAAGCTCATCACTCGCTCCTGTCTCCTCCTGGATGGGGGAATGGAGTGGGAGGCAGGCATGGAGACATGGTAGGTGGGGGGGAACTAAACTTGCTGGTATTGCTGGCTTTTGGCACTTGGTCACCAGACTCCACTGGGCTCAGGGCTTTGAGGGGTCAGTCTATAACTGTCTTCTGTGTTCTCCTCAGTGCCCTGGAAAACACTACAGCCATCCTCCAACAGAAGTACAGGCTGCTGCCTTCACAGGGGTTCTGCTCGTGAAACTTGGGACAAGGGGGAGCCCAAGGCCAATGCTGGATACCATGTGTCTGTCCACTGCTGGTTGGCAGGCCTCATTGCAGAGGTCGTTGGAGCCACATCAGTAGCTTGATCTTTTTAGGCAACATGTGTTCTGGACTGGAAGCTTCTGGCTTAGCCTCACACAGTGGGTGGGGAGGGTGTACATTTATTCTGTAGCTTCATGTATCAATGAAAGTTGAATAAAGAGGTAAGAACATTCTCACATGGCTTTACTCTGGTAAGTTTCCTTTCTCTTTCCCTCCCCCTACCTCTTAAGTTGAAAGGTCGTTTAAGTCACAGGTTTGGAATCTAGTAAGAAACTCTTTGTTGGACAGTGGCATTAAATGTCCTAAGCAGCGAGAAGTGCAGTGCAGTTTAAAAGTCTTGGGACCATGGGCCAAATGCTTTCTTCTGAAGAACCAGAGGATAGTCATTTGGGTCTAATGGGGGAAGGTCCAAGTTAAGTAATTCTGGAAAATAAAATCTCAATTGTCTTTTTTAAAGGCAGTGGTTTTTTTTCTTATGTATGTATAAAATATATAGAAATATGTATAACACCTTTATTATTTAATGTCACTGTACCCAGCTTCCTTTTTGTCTTTATTCATATGTTGAATGTTACATGATTATTGTTGGGCATTTGAGCTTTGTTTTTCTGTATTAAAAATTGCTACTAAACACGCTTGTAAATGGTTTATTTTTCTTTTGAATTGTTTCCTTAAGGTAGGATTTCTAGGTCAGAGTGTATGTATGCATTTATGGCTCTGGATATAGCTTAGCCTTCAGAAGAACTAAATCTAATTTCATTGAGGAGGACTGCCTGTCCCTGCTGGCTTTGCTGTCTCTTTCAAACTGTATACACATGAAATGAAATTACTATAGTTCACATCCAGCCCTTTCTATGGTTCCTGTCTGCATTGGTTTCCCCAACTAAACCATGAGCTAGCTGGCCAGATCTGCTCATCTGTCTTGGGGCTTAGTGTCCTTGACATGGTCTAGATTCCAACTTCCTTTACTCCTGCACCCCACTTCTCAGGACTGTGACTCAGTCTTGAGCCTGGAAACCTCTGAATATAATGGTTTCAAGTTATTTTTCTTCCAAGTGACTCCTAAGAATCTTGCCAAGAAGGTAGTCCAGGGACCTACTTTAATGGGGTCCTTGCAATTAACATTAGTCTATTTGTAAATGAGCACTCTAGAAATCTTAGTTAAGCTAGTAATTTATGCAAACTCACTCTTCATTGTGCTAAAACTATAACCAGCCCAGCCATACATCACTTTGTGGCAGAACTGACAGGGGTCAGGGTTCACCATGGTTTGAGCGCACTCAGGAACATGTATTGCAACACACTTCATACATAATACAAATCTCAGCAGCACTGAAAACAGCTAGTGAGGGCCTCGCTCAGTTCAGGTAGCTGAAGGATAAGGTGACCTAGTTGTCTCTGGGGAGAGTAGGCTCCGGAGCACACAGCTGAACTCCAGCCTCAGGTGAAACTGCAAAACGAGCATAACTGCCCAGGCACTAGCTCCAAGGCCACTCCAAGTAAGGAAAGCAGGGTCCTTTGGGGAGGATGGGAACCTTGCCTAACTTTTCCCCAGCACCCAGCAAGTAAGCAGTAAGGTGCTCAGTGGCTGTGGAATGAAGGTGTTATTACTCAGGATTGCTTACTGATCACTGGGTTTTTCAAGCTACCAGGGTGAGCTTTAAGCCTTTGAAGTTCACTCAAAAGTCTCAATCTGGTTCCCTGTCATTGAGAAGACATGATGTGGGAAGGAGCCTGCTAAGAGGCTGCAGCATGACAGAAGGAAGCAAGAAGCAGGCTCGCCCAGAACCCTGAGCCCCTTCCAGCTGAGAGCCAGAAGAAACTGTGAAAGCATTCTGAGGATGTAGAGCTGCTGGGTCATGTGCAGTCACCTGCCAGCCTCCTCCCTCTGGAACATGCCTCCTTCCCACCACTGCAGAGCACCCCAGCACCACGTGCCCGAGGACCAGGCTCTGTTTACTTGGGCCCTAGCTGGCTGGCCCAAAGCTCGCTGGGGACCTATAGCTGAGCCCACACAGTGACCTGGCAGCCCTCACATCAGCCACTGCTCCTTCTCCTTGATGAAGTGCTCCGCCCAGCGGCGGGTCAACTCCAGATACAGACCGGGCTGGTGAGGCAGGTAGTCCAAATACAGCCGAGTTGCTGTCTTTTTGGGAACAGCCTTCTCAATCTGTGTGCCCTCATGCCATTCGTTGAAAGAGGTGATGGACACGATCTCTGGCCTCACAGTCAGGGCTGCCTGCAGGGCTGTCTCATAGTACTTGCCATTGACCCTGTTCCTAGTGTTGTGATTGTTCCAGGGCCTGATGCTGGTGTCTATGTAGCCTGGCCCCACGCTGGGGATGAACATGAGGTTGTTGGCATCACAGAAGTTCTTCACAGCTTTCCAGTTCTGATGGGAGGAGCCAAAGGAGAAACCATTGGAGGCAAAGTAGGTATACATGCCATCAAATCCTGCAGCCAGGATGTCATGGGTGTGGCCCTCCTCCACCAGCAGTGCTATGAAGACCCCATCATAGGGGGTGTTGCGGATGGAGTGGGGTCCGTTTGGTGTCAGGAGGCGGGCCCAGGCCTCGGGGGCCGTCAGGTATGAGTCGTAGATATAAAAGAGTGGAAGGCTCTTGCCCATGCTGTTCTTATAGCGGTAAAATGCACTGTGGGAGCCATACCTGAGAAGCAAGAGGAAGCAGCCTGAAATGGTGCCAGAGAATATAGTAATACGATAGTGCTGCCATGAGGGAGCTGGTTCTCCAAGCACACAGCACGACCTACCCTCCAAACAAGAGCCTGGGCCCCTCCAGCCCCTCCCCAGTGGTTATCCCTTCGCCCCTCTTCTGTACTCAAGCCAATCCTCATCTCTCACCTGGCCTGGGGCAGCAGTCACCTCACTGCTGCCTAGGATTCCATTCCTGCCTTCCTAGAGGATCACTTCTGATGGGTCATCACTGACCTGGTTTACCTCTATTCCTGCCACTACCCACCAGGCTAGCCTTTCTCTTCCTGCCATTTTGAATTTAGGTTTTAGTATCTGTCAGTCTTCTGTCTCAAATTTCCCATTTGCCCAGATCTTTGCAAGACTTTTTTTTTCAAACACTGTTAGCGATTGAATATAGGGCCTCAGGTATGCTGAATCAGCCAGGCATAGTGGTATATGATTGTAATCCCAGCACTTAAGAAGCTGAGACTTCAAGGTCAACTATGCTACTTAGCAAGTTTGAGGCCAACCTGGGCTTCATGAGACTTTATTGGCAACCCCCCCCGCACTTTTTTTTAGCTTAACCATATTTATTTCTCACAGCCCTTTAAAGATCAACCCAAGCATGGAACGATTGGGTTCTTGGGAGAGCTCTCTCCTTGGCTGGCAGATGAGCACTGTATGTTCACAGGGAGAAGAGGCAACTCTGTTTAATATCGGCTCCCATGTTATTCTCAGAGGAGCACATGTCACATTCTCATTTCCTAAGAGCTGGGTATAGCTCAGTGGCAGAGCTTGTGCTTAGTTTCTTGGGTGAATTCTTCACACAAAACTGATTTATTCCTGCCGGGCGTGGTGGCACATGCTTTTAATCCCAGCACTCAGGAGGCAGAGGTAGGAGGATTGCTGTGAGAGGCCACCCTGAGACTACATAGTGAATTCCAGGTCAGTCTGGACTAGAGCGAGACCCTACCTCAAAAAACAAAAAAAACAAAAAACTGGTTTATTCCTTATTAGTTTCTTATGGTATGGCTCATGTTTTCCCACTCTGAAGGCTCCACTGTACCTCAATATAAGCATGAAATGAGTAACCTCCTCATTCTATCAGTTACTGAATAACTGGGCCAAAGACAGTACCTAGGAATATACAAACAATAGATGTTTTTTGAGTGTATACGTGCAAGTACTTCTGAGCCACTTTTGCATGTATTAACTTTCTTCCAAGACTCAGGTTAGAGGCTGCCTAACTGGAAACTCACTCTCCAGGCTCTAAGCCCAGTCCTCACTCACTGTACAACCACTACTGGGAGCACGTACGGTCTGCCCTGACGTGGCCCTCCAAACAGCCATTCTGATTCCCAGCCCCCAACCCCAGCCCTGAAGCAGCCTTACGTGTCAATGATGTACTTGATGTTGTCGTGGACTGTGATGTCATCCCGGCCCTTGTAGGGTTGGATGTGGAAGGCCACCTGCCACAAACAGAGGAGTTGCTGGTCAGGAGAATCCAGAGGTACAACATACAAGGCTCATGCCTGGAGGAGAAGCTGAGATCAGGATGGGCACAGCAAAGGCTGCCACTGCCCTTCAGCCATAAATGAGGACTGAGAAGTCTGCTTGCCTCTCACACATGGGTACCTAGGTGTCATGGGGGGGCTTCCACCTCTGCAGTGGCTCCAGTGACTGGCACTAGCTGCATGAAGCAGAAGCATGACACTGTCAATGGGAAAATGCCAGCAGCTGCTAAGTGTGTCAGGGATGGGTTCAGGAATAAGTGGGCTTCTCTGTCACTTTTCCTCAACACAGAAGCAGGGATTCTTACTCTCAGTACAACTGGGAAAATGGCCACATGCTTGGCTCACAACCTTCCACCTAAGGTGAACTGAGGGTTGTGCTCCACTCCTTAAGGCCCAGCACTGCCCCCACTAGGGAGTAGAGTTGGAATTCAGTCTGCAGGTGCATGTGGCTCTTGCCTGCCCCTTTTCTGGGATCAAGGTCTCTAACCTAACTTAGTCAATAAAAGTAATACTTAGTCTCCCATTTGTCCTGTAATTTTGTTTTTCTCACAAGTCAAGATAGTAGGAGTGATGTAAGAACTGTTTATCAAAACCCTTGACTAATATCACTTGTTACATGTCTGCCATCTCTGGGCTGCTGCCAGGCACAATCCTGTGGCAGAGGAGGAGCGATCCCCAGAATGGGAACACTTGACCTCTTAGACTCACCTGGATGTTGTACTGTTGGGCAGTGTCCAGAATGGCAGGTACCAGATCATCTGAGGGCTCCCCGTTGTCATCAGCCATGCCAGGGGGGTACCAGGAGAGGACCAGGACACCTGCAACAACCCAGACCCTTTCAGAGGTACTCATGCCACCCCACAGAGATGCCCTCAGAAACCATCTTCAACTGCAAAATGATTCCTGAAAGCCTTCAGGGACATCCTGCCAGGTTCTTTCAGGACAGCATCCCTGGCCCGGGAGCTGTCCACGCCAATGGTGCTGAAGCACGCGCCAGAGGAGCCACGGCGTGCCAGGTCTGCAAGGAACCCAGCTTCAGAGTATGTCAGCAGTTAGAACAAAGGGAAGCAGGTGGCAATGCCACACCCACTGGGAAGGAGCACTTCTGAGGCCCCACCTGGAGAAGAGCCCTGTGAAGAAGGAAGCGCTCTCTACTTCCAGAGAGAGAGTCTTTGTCACAACTGCCCTTTCTAGACTGCAAACCTAGACAGAATGGCCCGTTTTCTCAGCGTCAATCGCCTCTCTGTGTATACCACCCATCCCTCCCTCCCTCCTCTCTGGAGATAGGGTCCGACTCTGTAGCCCAAGCTAGCCTCAAACTGGGAATCCTCTTGCCTCAACCTCCTAAGTGCTGGAATTATCCAGGCATGCATCACTGTGTCTGGCATTCCATCACCCCCACCCCAACCATCTCTAGATATAAAAATACACAGTAAGATCCAGCAGAATTCAACGATAAAAGCTAAACTAAGTGAGCCACCTTCCTCACCCCAGCCTACAATGCAGGAGTTTCCCAGGGTCCTGTCTTCTGGCTGGACACTTGGTGAAAAGCTCCTTCAGTTCCTTCTGCTCCTGCCCCCAGGGACCAACCAAACAGCCCCTTCAGAGGCCTCCCCCAGACTCCCGAGGGACCAGGATTCCCAGGCCTCAGTGTCCTGGAACCTGGAAGCCTCTGCCCGTTCTCCTTGCTGCTCCTTCCCTGGTGCAGGCCCTCAGCAACTCTGCCGGGAATGGGGGGTCAGAAGGGCCAGGAGGCACAGTGGGGGTGCTAGAAGGGAGGTACAGTGCCTCCTAGAAGGCCCAGGATAAGAGTGGGAGGGAAAGGCTAAAAAGTGAGGTTGGCCAGTGAGTGAGACCAGCGGCAGGAATCGGGGTATGTGAAGCAAACAGGGGGAGGCTGAGGACAGGCCCGTGGGGAGGTGGGGACCTCACCGATGGCTGCTTCTTTAAGTTGGGTCATGTGCTCCCGTAGCACGTCAGGGTCCCGAGAACTGTAGGGCCCCAGCTCCGGGTAGAAGCTGGAGCCCAAGTCGTCTGGGGGGCTGTGGCGGCCGCGGGGGTAGCTGGCGGAGATCTTGGGGTCCCAGTGCGGCACCATGACGTGGTCCCAGTGGATGTAGTGGCCCTCGCGCCGCGGGCTCCCGTACCACGAGTAGTAGAAGGCGTGCAGGTCCGAGTAGACGCGCAGAGTCTGGCCGGGGCCGGGGCCGGGCTCGGCCTCCGCCTCCGCCTCCGCTTCGGCGGGCCCCGGCCCCGGCGAGCTCCGGGGATCGGCGGTGCGCGGCGGCGGCGGCGGCGGGGGAGGCGCGGCGGGCGCGGCCGGGGCGCGGGCGGCGGGCGCGGGGGCCCCCTCCGGGCGTCGCTCGAACGGGGCCAGCTCCAGGCCGGGGCCCAGCACCGGGAGCCCGTCGGGAGCCTTGAGCGTGCGCAGGCCCATGAGCGTGCCGAAGGCGAACAGAAGCACCAGGAACAGCGCGATGCAGGCGCGGCGCCTTCGCCGGGCCATGGCGGCCGCCGCGCTCCCGGACGCCGCCGGCTACCTCCCCGCGAGCCGCGCCATGACCGCCCGCCCGCCCGCCCGCCCGTGCGCGTCTCCAAGAGACGGCGGCGCTGAGCCGGGCTCCGGAAAGGGCGGCTCCCGGCCTCACCCCGCCGCCGTGCGGGCGGGCCCGGCACACAGACAATGCGGGCGGGCGGCGCAGACCAAGTGGGCGCGAGCCGAGGGGGGACTGCGCGCCCGTCCGTACGCACCCGGGGCAGCGGAGTGGGACAGCCCGGGTGGGGTGGAGGACCGGTGGGTGCGTAGGGGAGACGGCGGCGCCTGTGGGTTGCTCAGCCTCCTGCCCATTGGGCCCGCCATCATAAATCAACTGGGGTTCCCCCAATCCTGGGACCCTCCCCTCTGTACACCTGGAGAGAGGGGGAGACATCCTGTGCCTTGCCCAGACCAGGCCTCAAAGGAGGGTCAGGGCTGGCTCTCCTGACGCCTGGACGCCCTGCAGACTGCCTGGTGTGGACCCTCTATGCAGGTTCCGCATTCCTCCTGGACTCTGAGCTCCAGTGGGCATGGCAGGACCCCCAAATAAGATTGAACCTAAGGCTTCGTGCGCATGCATGTGTTTGGCTAAAGCTCTACCACTCAGCTACAACCCCAGTCCTTTTTTTTTTAACTTAAAAATATTTTATTTATTTGCAAGCAGAGAGAGACAGAGAGAGAGAGAATGGGTGTGCCGGGGCCTCTAGCCACTGCAAATGAACTTAGATGCATGAGCCACCAACCACATCAAGCCAGATGCGCAGAGACTAATTGAGAGGGAAAGGAGATATGAGGGAGGTGGGGAGGGAATCACAGTGGTTTATTGTCTATAATTATGGAAGCTATCAATGCAATGTTTTTTTAAAGATCATGGTATATTGTTTATATCTATGGAGTTTGTCAATAAAAAGTTAAAGGAGGGCTGGAGAGATGGCTCAGCGGTTAAGGCGCTTGCCTGCAAAACCTAACAACAGGAGTTAGATTACCCAGCACCCAGAACCCGGGTCCCTCCCCTACCCTCCCTCATAGCTCCTCCCCCTCTCAGTTAGTCTCTGTTTTGTTTCAGTGTCATCATCTTTTCCTCCCATTATATGTAGGTATTATCAGGCACTGCAAAAATCATGAATATCAAGGCCATTTTGTGTCTGGAAACTTGCATTTTAAGCAGTCCTACCCTTTCTTTGACTCTTACAATCTTGCCACCGCCTCTTCCACAATAGACCCTGAGCCTCGGGAAGTGTGATAGAGATATCCCAGTGCTGAGCACTCCACTGTCATTTCTTCTCAGCACTATGGTGTCTGAAAAGAGAATCTTCTCTAACCCAAAGTGAGAGTAGCATTATTGTATGGGTATGGTCTTTTGACAATGCTTATAAGGCAGTTTGGTGTGAATAATATATGCATTTAGCCAGACAATAGCAGGTGTTACTCCCCTGGGGCTCAAGACCTCCTCCGCCAAAGGCTCTTGACTAGGTCTTCAGTACCAGGCATGCAGGCCTCCAGTCCAATTAGAGAGTAATTGGTTTCCCCTACAATAGATGTGCCACTATTGCCCCAGTTGGCATACTTGGCCTGGCTGGCCCTTCCAAAGGCTTGTAAGGGCCACTGCTGTTCACCACCATTGATGACTTCTCTCTCTCATAGGGCTGCGTGCAGCTATAACTTTTCCCAGCTTTCTGTCAGCTGGTTATCAGGGAGGAAGTTTCCAGTTTGATTTCTCAGTGACCTAAGCATATGTGGTCTTCAGCAATAAATAGGATCCTACCATCTTTTTCTGGTGGGCAACCAAGAGCCTTGGCAATGGCCTGTAATGTTTTAAGGGCCTCAGGATCTTCCCTGGCCAACAACTCTCTGGAAGGTATCCCATCGCTGGCACTGGGGTTTTTCTAGTAACAAGCTATGGCTACTGGGCACAACATTATCTACCTCCACAGGCTACTTCTACCCAAACACTCTCATTTTTTACGTATTATTAGCTAGCGAAGAAGTATGCTTTCATATGCATTTATAAGTAACCCATCTTTTTCTCTTCTCCATCCCCTACCCCACTTAGATCATTCTACTCCCAGTATTTTTATTGGTTTGTTTTTCTGGGTAGGGGTCTTACTCTAGCCCAGGCTGACCTGGAACTCACTCTGTAGTCCCAGGCTGGCCTCTAACTCACAGCAATTCTCCTACCTCTGCCTCTCGAGTGCTGGGATTAAAGACGTGCACCACCAGTATTCTGCCTCTTACATAACTATTGACTAACTATACCTTTCCCTTAGGCCCTCTCCTCTCCTCTCCTCCCTCCCTCATGGCCATTTTTTTTTTTTTTGGTTTTTCATTTTTCGAGGTAGGGTCTCGCTCTAGTCCAGGCTGACCTGGAATTCACTCTGTAGTCTCAGGGTGGCCTTGAACTCATGGTGATCCTCCTACCTCTGCCTCCCGAGTGCTGGGATTAAAGGCGTGCACCACCACACCTGGCCCTCATGGCCCATTTCCCAGCCCTCTTTCTAAGAATTTTGAGACAGCGTGTCACCAAATTGCCCAGGCTGTCCTTACACTCACTCCATAGCACAGGTAAACTTTCAACTAGTGGATATTCTTGCCTCTGACTCCTGAGTCACCGGGCTCAGGCTCTGGCCTGGGCTGGGGCGCCACACCAGGATCTAGCACTCAGTTCTCAGGACTCCGTGGAGTGAATATGAGGATCTGGTGGGGTATTCTGTAGACAAAAGTTTTTTTTCCACTCAACATGATTGAGTTCCTATTCTGTATCATTTCATTTATTCCAGAAAATAGTCATATTTATTGTCAGCCTCCTTCATTAGCCTATGATGACAGGAAATGCTCCACATCCCCTGCCCTGCTCTGTCTCAAAGAGCTTGGTGTGGCCAGGGCGTGGCTCATACCTGCAGCCTCAGCACTAGGGAGGTGGACGCTGAAGATCAAGGTCAGCCTGACCAGGTAGAAAAATAAACATAAAAAAATACAGGGCTGGGGAGATGGTTCACTGGTTAAAGGTGCTTTCTTGAACATACAGCTTGATGGTCATTCCTTTGCAGCAGCTAAAGACCTTGGTGTGCACTGACTCCCCCCACCAAGTGCAAATAAATTGGAAAAAAACAGGGTTGGGGATGTAGCTCAGTGGTATAAGGCCCTGGGTTTGATCCCCAGCACTGAAGGAAGGAGAAAGAGAGAAAGAAAAGAAAGAGCCAGGCATGGTAGAGGCAGGACGATCGAAAGTTAAAGGCTATATGACAAGATTGAGACCAGTCTGGGTTATATTAAAACACTCTCCTAATATGAGAGAGAGAGAGAGAGAGAGAGAGAGAGAGAGAGAGAGCAGGAAAAGGAAAAGGAGGGAAGGAGAGGAGAGAGGAGGGGAGGGAAGGAAGGGGAAGGAAATCGGAGGGGAGGGAAGGGGGGAATGATATTATCAACCTTGTAGGGTGTTGTTTTGTTCTGATTTTGGCTTGCTCTTCATGGTGGAAAGGAAGGAAACAGTTCCAGACATCACACTCCCACATGACAATACCCAGAGTCAGGACAGACTGACATTATCTTACAATCTTTTTTTTTTTCCCGAGGTAGGGTCTCGCTCTAGTCCAGGCTGACCTGGAATTCACTGTGTAGTCTCAGGGTGGCCTTGAACTCACGGCGATCCTCCTACCTCCTACCTCTGCCTCTGCTGGGATTAAAGGCGTGTGCCACCATGCCTGGCTTCTTACAATCTTTTGTCTGCTTGATTTTTTTGTTTGTGTTTTTGTTTTGATCTGTTTTTTGTTTGTTTGTTTTTGATTTTGTCTGTCAAAACAAGGATCTCCCACTAGCCCAGGCTGGCTAGAGCTTACCCTGCCCAGGTGGGACTCAAATTAATGGTAATCTTCTTGCCCCAGCCTCCAAAGTACTGGAGTAACAAATATGAGCCACCATGCCTGAGGTGGTTTTTGATTTTTGCTTCTTTAGGTAGCTGAGGCTGACTTGAAACTTGCTATATAACCCAGGTCAGCCTCTGCCTTTTTTTTTTTTTTTTTGCGGTGCTGAGTACCGAACCCAGGGCCTTACCCTTGCTAGGCAAGCACTCATCCACTGAGCTAAATCCCCAACTCTCAGCCTCTGCCTCTTGACTACTAGGATTACAGGCATGCCCACCATGCCTGGCTTTTTGTTAAAAAATATTTTGGGGCTGGAGAGATGGCTCAGAGGTTAAGGCACTTGCCTCCAGTGCCTAAGGTCCCAGGTTCAATTCCCCAGTACCCACATGCCACACCCACAAGGTGGTGGCCCTGGTGTTCTCTCTCTCTCTCTCTCTCTCTCTCTCTCTCTCTCTCTCTCTCTCTCTCTCTCTCTCTCTGTTTGAAAATGAATAAATAAAATATTTAAAAAATATTTTGATTTACTTATTTTCAAGGAGAGAGAGAGAGCAAGAAGACAGAGACAGATGAGAGAGTGAGAATGGGGATGCCAAGGTCCCTGCCACTGAAAACAAACTCCAGACACATGCACCATTTTGTGTGTCTAGCTTTACATAGGTACTAGGGACTTGAACTCAGACTGTCACGCTTTTCAAGCAAGAGCCTTTAACCACTGAGCAATCTCTCCAGCCCATGCTTGGCTTTTTACATTCATAAAATAAACTTCTAGAAGCTTTTAGCAAACTTTCTATCACTTCTAATTTACTAACGTTGTATCATATATTTATGAGCAAGCCAATCCATTGATTTCCAAGGCCAATCAGAGAAAGGTGAACAAAACCCCAAGAGGAGAGAAAACAGCCTTGGGTGAACAATCAAATGTCTCAGACATTTGGACAATCTCTCCTCCCCATCTTCTTCATAAAACTAGAATCGTTTTAGGAGAGCCACCTGTCCACCATGGCAGGAGATGGGAGATTATTTGAGTGGAGAGAACAAGAGAGGCACACTAGTCAGCAGCAGAGGGAGAGGTGAGCTGCCATATCCAAATGCAGGGGTCTGAAGGAAGCCCATCAGTCCACATCACCCAGCCCCAAGAATGCTACCAGCCAGACCTCCATGCTCTAGTCCAGGCTGTCCTCAACCGCTTGCTGATCCCTGTGCTTTAAACTTGCAACTGTGTGTTGGCCATCAGTCCGAGGCCACCCTGAGACCACATAGTGAATTCCAGCTCAACTTGGATAAGAGTGAGACCCTACCTCAACGAAGGGGTTGGGGCTGAAGAGATTGCTCAGTGGTTAAGGTGTTTGACTTCAAAGTCTAATGACCTGGGTTCAATTCCCCAGTACACACATAAATCCAGATGTACAAAGTGGCACGTGCATCTGGAGTTCCTTTGTGGAGGTTAGAGGCCCTGGCATGCCCCCTTTCTCTTTCTTCTTGCAAATAAATCAATGAAGAGAAGAAGACGAGGAAGCAGCAGTAGCAATGTCTTGAGATTAATTGTAGAGTAGGAGCAGAAAGGTTTGCACGGGGTAGGGAATATGGCTTAGTTAGTGAAGTACTTTTCACAAAAATATAAGCACCTGGGTTTGATCCCTAGACCCCATGTTTGTTTGTTTTTTAAAAGCCTGGCATGCATTTTGTAATTCCAGCACTGGGCATGTGGAGACCGGGACTCACTGGCCAGCCAGTCTAGTCTACTTTGCGAATTCCTGCCCAGTGAGAGACCCTGTCTCAAAAAAGGTGGCTGGAAGCCTGGCACAGTGGCACACACCTTTAATCCTAGCACTTGGGAGACAGAGGCAGGAGGATCAATGTGAGTTCAAGATGAGTTTGGAACTACAGAGTGAGTGCCAGGTTAGCCTGGGCTAGAGAGAGATCCTGCCTCAAAAAAAAAAAAAGGTGGAACAGCACCCAAGATTGTCCTCTGACCTCCACACACGTGCACATTTGTACAAGTACACCTGCCCACATATGCATGCACACACACAAGAAAAGGCTACACATTTAAAGGACCTGTTCCATCCAGAGTCATCCAGTTCATTAAGTGTGAGGAGACACAGGAGAGACAATCCGAAGTGGTTGACTCTGGGGGCTGAGACTCGAGGATGAAGGGGAGTTACATCTTTATTGCAGGCTTTGTAATAAGATTGCCTTTGAATACTATGTACAATATTACTTTGATGAAAAATTAGAATGAATTTAAACAAATTGAATAGTGAATCTTCTAGAACCTTGGATGTGGCAGGAAGGGAAGGCAATAGCTGTCTTGCAGGTAGTAAGGATTAAACAAAATAAAGCCTTTTGAGGTGCTGGAGAGATGCTCAGCAGTTAATGCGCTTGCCTTCAAAGCCTAACAACCCGGATTCGATTTCCCAGTACCCACAAAAAGCCAGATGCACCAAGTCATGAATGCATCTGGAGTTCGTTAGCAGCCTCTGGAGGACCAGACATGCTCTCATTCTCTCTCTGTCTCTCTCTCTCTCTTTCTGTCTCTCTCTGTCTCTCTCTCTCTCTCTCTCTCTCTCACACACACACACACACACACACACACACACACACACACACAAACTTTTTTTGTTTATTTTTGTTTTTCGAGGTAGGGTCTCACTCAAGCCCAGGCTGACCCTGGAATTCACTATGTAGTCTCAGGCTGGCCTCGAACTCATGGTGATCCTCCTGCCTCTGCCTCCCGAGTGCTGGGATTAAAGGCATGTGCCACCACACCCAGCAACATTTCTTTTATGTTACTGAGGAGGTGTTCCTATCTACAATGTCCAGATTTGGTGATCAGCCATCACTTACCAGGGTACAATCTTTTTGTTCTATGCAGATATACTCCATTCAGTTACACGAACCAAGAAAAATCTGTCTGCGCTAGTCCCAGCTCGGTTTCCTGTCATATACAACTGGCAAATGTTAACAGATAGTGCTACAATCCACCCTTCATGATGTCTAACAGCTGCAGCCGCCCTGTAGCAAATGCAAACAAAACATTCAGAGAAGATGTGCGACATTGCCTGTTCCCTCCCTCTCACTCTCTTTTCTCTCTTTCCTCTCTCAGTTTTTTTAAAAAAATATTTTGTTTACTTATGAAAGGGGGACTATATATATATATATATATATATATATATATATATATATATATATATATATATATATATATATATGATATATGGAGAGAGAGAATGGACATGAGCCAAGCCCTCCAGTCTCTGCAAATGAACTCCACACACATGTTCCACCTTGTAGATCTGGCTTTACGTGGGTACTGGGGAATTGAATCTGGGTCCTTAGGGTTTACAGGCAAGCACCCCAACTGCTGAGCCATCTCTGCAGCCCCTTGTGGTTTTTTTTTCTCGATTTTTTGAGGTAGGGTCTCGCTCTAACCCAGGCTGATATGGAATTCACTCTGTAGTCTCAGAGTGGCCTTAAACTCATGGCGATCCTCCTACCTCTGCCTCCCGAGTGCTGGGATTAAAGGCGTGCGCCACCACGCCCGTTGTTTTGTTTTTGATGGAAGGTATAACTGTGTATCCCAGACTGCCTTCCTATCCTGAGTGCTGATTGCAAGTTCACACCTGACTATGCATCTCATTTTGTTAGACCTTTTCTAGAATCTTCAATTCAGAAGGCCAAGGACACATCACATGCCACGTGGAATCAGATGAAAGTAATTATTCAATAACAATCTTTATTCACTTATGAAATGGGAGAGAAATCCATCTTCCCTGGGCAACGGACTATAGTGGATGAACCCAAGTGAAACTGGGGCTGTGTTGGGCGTGGTGGTGCACAGCTTTAGTCCCAGCACTTCTGAGGCTGAGGTAGGAGGATCGCCATGAGTTTGAGGCCAGCCTGGGCTACAGAGTGAGTTCCAGGTCATCCTAAAAAAGAGTGAGATCCTAATTCAAACAAAACTGAAGCTGTGTCAGCAATATAAACTATGAGAGAAGAGAAGTATTGGGAAAATAATCAGCAGTGTTTACTCGACTAGGAAATATAATCATTTTCGGGAAAGAAATGTGTATGGTGTGTGTAGGTGTGTGCATGCCTGCATAGGACTGCCACATATCCATCTGCTAACATGGTTTAAATTTAAAATGAATAAATAAATAAATAGCTGGGCATGGTGGCGCACATCTTTAATCCCAGCACTTTCACTTTTCATTCATAATTTTTTTAAACAAAGTCTCTTGTAGTTCAAGCTGGCCTCAAACTCACTATGTAGCTGAAGATGACCTTGAACTTCTGATATCCCTGCCTGCACCTAGGGGATGGGATTACAGGCATGCATCACCATGCCTGATTTATGTGGTATTGAGGATCAAACCCAGGACTTCCTGCATGCTAGGCAAGTACTCTACTGACTGAGCTACATCCCCAACCTTCATTTATAAATTTTTATTAGTTGATATTACTTTGGCAACTCTAAAAATGAGAGGCTAAGAAATGGGGATCAAAGTTGGTCATGACGGTGCATGTCTTTTTTTGTTTGTTTGGTTTTTCGAGGTAGGGTCTCGCTCTAGCCCAGGCTGACCTGGAATTCACTCTGTAGTCTCAGGGTGGCCTCAAACTCACGGCGATCCTCCTACCTCTGCCTCCCGAGTGCTGGGATTAAAGGCGTGCGCCACCACTTGGTGTAGGAGGATTGCCATGAGTGCAAGACTAGCCTGGAGCTACAGAGTTGCAGGTCAGCCTGGGTTACAGTGAGATCCTACCTTGAAAAAATAGAGACAGGGATGAAATTAGAGAGAGGCATTTATTGATATATCCTGTTGCAGCCCTGGTACAGCCACTGAGGTCCTAGGGACAAACCAAGGGATTTTGAGGCACAAGGCCACCAGAATCTGATGCCATGAAATGTTGAAACCCTTCAGGCCTCGTCCTTCACACTCTAAAAGCTGCCTTCACACCATAAATGAGCTCCCTGCACACCTTATCCAATGGGAAAGAGTGTGATGGATAGGGCAATGTGAGCACTTTGGTCGCTTGGCATTTCCGTTTCTCATCATGAATTAACACATTGTTTCCTTGGCTCACATAGCAGGATGAGAGCGGAGTTCCTAGGATCAACTTCCCAGCCTTCCAATACATCTGTTCTTCTCAGTGCTGAATTTGCCAGGGTAAATGAGGCCTCTGATCCCAGTTGGCAGCTGGCAGGGCAGCCTGCCCTGATGACACTTTTGTCTCTTAAGCAGACTCCTCTGCTTATCTCTATCCTTCACTGCATTTTCTACTATGACTTGTTCCCTAATTCTTTCTTTCTTTCTATCTATCTATCTATCTATCTATCTATCTATCTATCTATCTATCTATCTATCTATCTAATCTATCTATCTATCATCTATCTGTATTAGTCAGGGTTCTCTAGAGGAAACAGAGTTGATAGAATGGAGTATAATAAAAGGAAATTTGTTGGGGTAGCTTAGGACAGTCCAACAATAGCAGTCTGTAGGCCCACAGCTGAAGGAACCAGTAGCTGTTCAGTTCACATGGCTGGATGTCTCAGCAGTCCCAATCCAGCCCAGAAGGCCTGAAGGTTCCCTGGGGAGCGGCAGCTGACAGTCCACGAGGCCAAGGACACTGGGTTCCGATGTCCAGGAAGGGTGGGAGAGCAGGATGCGAGTGCAAGTCACAAACAAGCACCAGCAGCTGGGGGGACGAAGGAAGAGCGTCTCCATCCCCTTAAGCGTCTTTATATTAGTCTCCTTCTGGAAGGCCCACCCACTGGGGGAAAGGGCTCACTCTGGAGAAGGGAACTCCCCCCTTCTCCAAAGTCCCAAACTCAATCTCAAAGAAATAAAGCAAAAGAGTGACAGAGTATACCCAGTGATTATCTATCTGGCCACTGCTCATGGGGCACACACACACACACACACACACACACACCATGTGACACATCTATAGGCTAAAAAAATGTTGAAATGTGTCATAAATTTAATCTATCAGAAACATGGTGTATATTTTCCTGGATTTTTTTTTCTTTGTATTAAAAAGAAAATGACAATTTTATACATTATATATCATTTTAATTAAAAGCCTTTTTCAGTACCTTCGCTTGTCCCACTTTCTATCCCCTCTGCTTGAACTCTTCTCCCAACTAGTTTCTCTTTCACTTTGATGTCTTTTTTCATGTGTGTGTGTGTGTGTGTGTGTGTGAGAGAGAGAGAGAGAGAGAGAGAGAGAGAGAGAGAGAGAGAGAGAGAGAGAAACATTTAATTAAGAATGCCTACGTGAGCATGGATGGGGGATTATTTACCAGCGCGTTGCAATTTAACAGTGACTATACCACTGGAGAAAAAGCTCCCTCAGCAACATTTACCACCTGGGGGCGGGAGGGAGCCTCATACCGTCCTTCACCATCCTTGATGGAAGGTGGGTGGGACCAACAGGGCATGAATGTAATAACTATTTTATGCCCAGAAGATAGTTCCAGAGCATGCCTCCCCATCTCTTCCACAGTATTCCCTGAGCCTTAGAGGGGTGACATAGATGTCCCATATAGAGCTGAACACTCAGCAGCTCATCATGACATTTTTCACACACACATACAATGCACTTCAAAGCATATAAAACTCTATATTCCTTTGTCTAGTGGAATTGCCAACGATGTTTTAAAATATTTTATTTATTTACTTGGAGAGAGAGAGAACTGCCAAGCCCTCTAGCCACTGCAAACAAATGTCAGATGCATGTGCCACTTTATGCATCTGGTTTTCTCTGAGTACTGGGGAATCAAACCTGGGTTGTTAGGCTTTGCAGGCAAGCGCCTTAACTGCTGAACCATCTCTCCAGCCCCCATGTATTCCTTTTTTATAGAAGGAAATGGATGCTAATAAATGTTAGTTATGTTTCATAATTTAAAGGGGCTCTCTGATTTTCAATTCATAAATTAAATGCTTTATGTTATCTTTAAAGTCTAGCCAAGCATGGTGCCATACACCTTTAATCCCAGCACTCGGGAGACAGAGGTAGGAGGATCACGGTGAGTTCAAGACCACTCTGAGATTACATAGTGAATTACAGGTCAGCCTGGGCTACAGTGAGACCCTACCTCAAAAAACAAAAATAATAATAACAATAATAATAATAATAATAATAATAATAATAATAAAGTTAAAGTCCAGGCAAAGTGGCATATGTCTGAAATCTCACCACTTTGGAAACTGAGGAGAGAGAATCATTGCCTGGACTATAGAACAAGACTACTTCACAACACATTTTTTTTTCAAACTAGGGTCTCCCTCTAGCCCAGGCTGACCTGGAATTCACTATGTAGTCTCAGGGTGGCCTTGAACTCATGGTGATCCTCCTACCTCTGCCTCCAGAGTGCTGGGATTAAGGGTGTATGCCACCACGCCCAGCTCAGAACAAATTTTGAGCTGGGTGTGTGTAGTAGCCCTGTAACCTCAGCACTCAGGAAATAGAAACAGGAGAATCATTCAAGTTCATTCTTGGCTACCAAGAGAAATGGGTACCAGCCTAGGGTACATGAGACATTTTTCTTAAAAAATAATATTACTTTTTTTTTTCTTTTTGGTTTTTCAAGGTAGGATCTCACTCTAGCCCAAGCTGACCTGGAATTCACTATGTAGTCTCAGGGTGGCCTTGAACTCATGGCGATCCTCCTACCTCTGCCTCCCAAGTACTGGGATTAAAGGCATGTGCCACCACGCCCGGCTAATAATATTACTTTTTGTTTTCACTCCATTTTATTTATTTTTTTGAGGTAACGTCTCACTAACGCAAGGTGAGGTGACCTGGAACTCACTCTGTAGCTCCAGACTAGCCTCAAACTCATAGCAATCCTCCTACCTCAGCCTCCCAAGTGCCAGGATCTAAGGTGTTCACCACCACACCCGGCCATTTTATTTTTTATTTTTATTTGTGAGTCACTTGTTCTAAAAAAGAATCCACCTTGAGTATGTTTATGCCTTTCTTAAGCTGGACATCAAATGGATGAACAAAATGACACACTGAAGGTTTCCCTTTGTGTAATAATGTCCCCTGCTACTCTGTGTCCTCTCTGTCCTTCCTGAGAGGAGGGCTTGGCCCTGATTCTTTTGGTGCAGTCTTAGATTTCTTCATGGAGGGAATGACCTTCTCTGTCCAGTGAGGCTGAACATACTTTCTGCAACTGTAAAATCAAAATTTCCACACCTCAATTTGTAACTTTCAATAACATGGAGATGGAAGTGATGGTTTAGTTGAATCTGCATCTTGGAAAACTGCTTGAAATTATCTTCAGTACAGATGTCTGCCCCTCCCCCCTCCATGGTCCAAGATAGTGAGGAAGAAGTATCCCTCCTGTCTTGCTTCAGGGGGAATCTGTGAGGAAGTTGTTTCTAGGTGGATTCCAGGCCCCTGATTTCTTATCCAGGGAATTAAGGCTGTTTGGCTCCGAAGATACCAGTTCCTGGTTCTTGGTTACTGGGTTGAGGCATGGACAGCGTCTCCTGGTCTGAGGATCAAGGTGCAGAAGAATAGGTAAATCCCGCTTGACGATGAAAGGTCCAAACCATAATAATTCAGCACCGTGGACAGAAACCAGACCAAGGTGCTCTGTAGGCTGGCCCACGCCCCATCCTCCAGCTACCTACAGAGGGACCTAACCCTAGTCATTGTAAAACTGGCTCCCAGCACCTAAAAGTTTTGATATATGGTGGTTTGATTTCCTCCTAAGACCCTGAAGAATTGCTTCACGGAGCTGTCTGTTCTGCAGCCTCCTGGAAGAGTGGGGTCCACCTCAAAGCAAGCCCTTAAGACTTGGCTCACGTACATATATCTGAAAACACGGGGACTTCTCCCTTCTGGCCTCATTATAAATGAGTTGCTCACAGGAAGACAGAGGGGGATTATTTCTCCTATTCCTAAGGTTTCTTCTGGCATTTTACCTCGTGTGCATGCAACTCACCTCCCAACAGCCAGAATTGTCACCAGGGCCTCCTGTGTAGCTTTCCCTAGTTAATCTCTGCCATATGTTTGGCTCCTGAAAGACTCAGGCTCAGAGGAAGTCTGCATTTTGTTTCTTCATGTAAGGAGCATAGCTTTAAACTGAAGTCCCTGGAGCATGGGCAAGAAGCCATGACTAGGGCCTTAGAGACTGCTGAGGGATGGGACCAGGCTTTGAAGAGAGGAGTGAGAAGTGGTGGAGTATGGACTCAGTTTGAAATGAAAGGAGTCCTGGGTCTCTAAGCAGCTTCTAAAAATACCATCTCCCAGCGCTGGGGGGAGGAGGCGGGGCAATAGAGCGTGAGGAGAATGAAGATGGCAGGGAGGTGGGAATGTGAGAACCCTTCTTCAGGTAGCTCTTATTTCAGAGGCCCTGCCAGCAAGCAGGAACTGGACAGAGGCCACACCTCCTTGTGCTTTCTCAGCAGGCTCCAGTCTCCATCGGTATCCCAGCCCCAGCCCCTCCTGGTGACCTTTCTTTCTAGGAGCAAAAGAATCCAATTCCTCCTATGCCACCATCCAGCAAGCATGTCTGTAGTGAGCAAGTGTGCGTGTGCACATATTGACACACACATGCACATGCACACATTGAGAGAAATAGCACAGGATGGCGACTTGTAAGTGGCCAGCGATCTGTGATGTCACGAATTCTCATTATACTCCTTGCTCAGAGGTATAGAACGTGGCAGAGAGGAGTGATTCAGCCAGGTAGCTCTCGCACAGAGCGTGGCGCCTAGTAAGTGTTACGTGGAGGGGTGAAGAGTACATATATACAAAATGCACAGGCACACAGATCACCCAGCCTAGCGGCTCACACTTACACTCTGGGCTTCTCCGGTTATTACAGCCTCCAAAGGGAGAGGGGGTGGATCCCCCACGAAAAGAGCTCAGAAAGCCACAAGGTGGGTGTAGCTTCCTCCCCTCGAGTTCAACCCAGATGGTAAATCTCAATAACTGCCTCCCTTATCCTACAGAGCCCCAGCCCTTCTCACCACCAAATGGTTAAACCCTCAGCTGGCACATAAATGACCTTCGCTAAAGAGAGGTCGCCTTGCACGTTTTCTTGTGGTTTCTTCAGCACCAGCTGAACTCTGCGAGGATTGCTGCGCTCTCTAGCAGAGGCTTCGGATTTCCAGGCGCTGCACTCCTTAGCAGTCTCCTGGGGTGCTCATAGGGGAACCCCAACCTAAGCAGAGTGTGGTTAGAGGTGGTTGTGAGGTGTGCTGCTTGTGTCTTCGCAGCAGAAGCAAGGATCTGGGGAGCCAATGGTTCGTGCAAAACCTACCAGCGTCCCCATCCGTCCAGCGTCCACATGGTCTCCCAGTCTCTCTAGCGATGCTGGCAGGGTGGGACCGTGTCTCTCACTTCACAGTCTTTTCCCAAGCAGCTCTTGGGGTAGGGCTCTGCCCCTCCCTTCTCTCTCTCTCTCTCTCTCTCTCTCTCTCTCTCTCTCTCTCTCTCTCTGAGAGAGATGAGGGCGGGATAAAAAGGGGACCCGAGACACCAGGAGCCCCAGAAGAGATATAAGCCATGGATTGGGAGACAGAGAAGCTCTCCAGAGTTTGGGGTCAGGACATTAGATTCAGAGACCCCCCTGCAAGTCCTGGGAACAAGGGAGCTCCCACCGCTAGCTAAGGGAGCTGCAAGTGGCGCCGCTTCCCTGCGGACCTCCCCTCCCTAAGCCACTCCCACATTACCTACTTCTAGGGATCTAGGGGAGGCTGAGGTTCAGCTTTCTGGTCCATTGACGCCAGCTCGTCTCGCTCCCCAGCAGTCCGGCTGGCACTCAGGGTTGCCCCACCCCCACCCTTTGGAGATCGGCGGGACCCCTTCCTTTGCCCCTCCATCTGGGTGTTCCGCCCCCAGGCCTATGAAACTCCTCCTCCCCGTCCTCGGCTGGCGGGGATTGGTGGACCTCCCGCGGCGATGCCTAGTGATTGGTCCCTATGGATGATGGTGACCGGCGAGACCCCGCCCCCCAGCCGGCGCCGGGGTCTGGGGGCCACTGCTCAGCCCTGCTGGGCTGGCGCGGCTGGAGCCGCCGCCGCACTGACAGCGCCGTCTGCGGACCATGGAGCCTGGCTCCTGTCCACACCCGCTGCGCCTGGTCCTCTGCCTGGTGCCACTCTGCCTCGTGCTGCTCTTGGGTCCAGGACGGCCCGGGACCGCCGAGGAAGGTAAGGTGGGCTGTGCTGGGGAGCCTGGAATGCCAAAAGATAGGGGGGACTGGGAGGTTGGGCTGGAGGAAGGAGTCGTTAAAGAGACTAGAGTCTGTGCTGGGGTTTGAAGCGAGAGGGCAGCAGGCGGAAAAGAACTAGAGAGATCCTGGGAAAGCTGGCTAAGCTTGGGGCTGGAGACCTAGGAGGCCGGGGAGGGAAAGAGGCCCGGGACCGCACGGGAGTCAGGGGCCGGGGCGATGGACAGGCTGATTGGAGGTGGGATGTGTGGGGGCGGGGAGATGAAGGATGCCGAGGAGCCGGGGAGATGCGGTGATGTCCGAGCAGGAGACGGGATGGAACCGAATAGCGGGGACTAGGGAACCGCGGTGTAGCCAGCAGAATTGCTGATGGCCGGGGGTGGGGCGGGTGGCTGGGTCCGGGCGCTGCCCAAAGTGCTGGCGGCGGAGCTGTCCGCAGTGCTGAATTGGGAGCGCGTCTACCAGGCGCGGGTGTGCGTTGCGGGGATTTGGGGCTGTCGGCGAAAGCATAGCCCGTGTCTTGCCTATGGTTGTGCATTTGGGGAGAGCCGCACGCCCAGTTGAACCCAGTGGTGTCGTACCCAGGTACAGCATCCCGAGGAGCTGGAACCTGCGTTGCCCGCAAGGTTGGTCCCAGCTTTCGATGGCAGATGCCTGCCAGTATGCAATTCCCAGGCGCCTTGAATGATGGGGAAGCCAGCACGCTGTTCGCAGACATGCCCACCATCGCTGGCGCCTCTGGAGCCACCCCCTCTCACCTTGGCAGTCCACCCCCTTCCTTAAGCTCCAAATGAGTAATCGTCCCCAAGATTTGGGAATGGCCTAGCTTCCTGTGTCTGAGCTGCTGGTTTGCCATGCAACCAGGTCCTTCTCTGGGCTCACCGCTGAAAGGGTGCACGTCGCTGATCTAACACCTCCTAGTCAATAAAGTGACTCCAAGCTTCTCTGGTTGAGGGTGTGTGTCATGGATTATATGTATAAAAGGGTCCCTGATAGTCTTTCAAAGGCATGGAGATGACACTTCCTAGGAAAGGGGCTGGCTGGAGAGATGGGAAGGGGGTTATTTCTCCTGTTGCTGGTAGAGATTCTAACGTGGTGATCACCAGATCATGGGAGTCAAATTCCAAAGGCCTCAGTCTCCCCCACACTTGGCCAGTGGACCTCAGAAGAGTCTCTGAATCTGAGTGGATGTGGAATGTAGGCAAAATAATCCCCAATCTGATCATTCACACACACCCCAAATTGAGAGTTAAATATAACCTAGGGAACCTGGGGGAGTCAATGACGTCCACTCCCAATTTGAGAACTGGTTCTAGAGTATTTGCTATAGACTCTGGAAGGCTGATAATAACACTTTCTAATGCCCAGCATTTGAATTAGCACATTAACATTAAGTGGCCAAAGGACTTTGCCAATGTAGTAACAGATTTTGAAGTGGAGAGATGAGCCTGTACAGTTTAGATGGGTACAATATAATCACAATGCCTTATATGAGAGGGGATGGAGGAATCAGAGTCAGAGGAAAAGGCAATTCAATCACAGAAGCAGAGATTGAAATGAGGCACTTTAAAGGTGGAGGAGGGGCCACACCTATAATTCCAATACTCAGAGACAGAGGCAGGAAGATAGAGTTTGAGGCCAACCTGAGTTATATGGCAAATTCCAGGGCAGCCTCGGCTACATAGTGAGGGAGACTTTATCTAGAAAAAAAAACCCTGTTGTTTATGGTAATTTGTGGCAGAAGCCTTAGGAAACTAATATGGGCTCCTTCCTTAATCACCATGGCTATCTTGTTCTGAACTTGAGCTCCTCTGAGCTGTTGGACTTCTTCGGAGTGAGAGGCCCTGCCTCATTCTCTATCCCCTCATGTAGTAATTTATGGTAAATTTAGCAATGAACCCCCATCCTCTTTGTAAACTGACCTTTTTGGCTGCCTGACATCTGTGTTCTCCCCTCAGTCACCCTCCTGGACTCCAAAGCCTCCCAGGCTGAGCTGGGTTGGACTGCACTGCCAAGTGATGGGGTAGGTGGAAGACTGTCCCTTTCTGTCCCATGGGTTCTCTAGGAGTCCAAGACTCAGTCCCTATAGCTCCCATGTTCACCTTGGATCAAAATGACCAGTGCATTCTCCAGACACTGCTATCAAGGAGGGTGGCCTATCAGAAAATGTCAAGTCCTTTTTAACATTTTAAAAAAATTTATTAGAGAAGAGAGAGCGAGAGAGAGCAAGAGAGCGAGAGAAAGAGAGAACAGCAAACACCAGGGCCTCTTGCCTGTAAACAAAGTCCAGATGCATGCACCTCTGACTTTACAGGGGTACTGGGAATCAAACCCAGGCCAGCAGGCTTTGCAATTAAGCACCTGCTGAGCCATTTCCCCACCCACCAAGTTTTTAGTTAGATAAATACATACACATACATAAGATAGCCGGTTATATCTAGGAGCAGAAACATGGTAGCTGGAAGGAGTGAATGCTCACTAGTGCCTTGCATCAAGTAGATCCTCCAAGCAATGTTGTTAATGATTGACAGAACAAGCAAGACTTGGAAAGTTAAGCCAGGCATGGTGGCGCATGCCTTTAATCCCAGCACTCGGGAGGCAGAGGTAGGAGGATTGCCATGAGTTCAAGGCCACCCTGAGACTACATAGTGAATTCCAGGTCAGCCTGGACTAGAGCGAGACCCTACCTCGAAAAACCAAAAAAAAAAAGAAGAAAGAAAAAAATATTTTATTTATTCATTTTCA
>PVHP010024996.1:0-25979 GCA_004024765.1 Zapus hudsonius
ATACTCATCCACCACGACTCAGGGAACTATGCGGAAGAGGGGGCGGAAAGATTGTGAGAGCCGTGGTGGGGGAGATTATCCAGAGGCATGGCCAGGAGAACCTGGCTGAATACTAGTCTATCCATGGTCCCCTGCCACAAGGACTGATCCAGAGGACCCATGGAGGAGGTTATCCAGCGGATTGGGGATGGGGGGGCATCGAGGAATTGGGAGTAACAACTCATTGTTTGCCCACTAAATAATGTAACTCATTATAGACAATAAATACAAAAAAGAATATATTTGAAGCCAGCATCATAACTCACATCTACAATCCCAGCACTTGGAAGGCTGGGGTGGGAGGAGCATGAGCTCAAGGCTATTCTGGGCTACATAGTGAGTCCCAGGTCAGTCTGGGATTGTCTCAATAATACTAGAAATGAAGATAAGAATACAAACATAAATGCAAAACAAACATAAGGTTTCTCTTAATCCTGAGATTATTTGAACCTCTACAATTATGTTACTTCAATTAAAAAGCCTAAATATAATATCTACAGGAACAACCTGTCATGTGGTTTTAAATAAAAGGCTTGTATATTTCTTAGTTTCTAAGACTTTATCGATGCAGATTCTTGGAATAGTTTAGACATTTTCAACACCAAACTTTCAGTATGAAAAATAGCATGACTCATTGCCAATGCGTTTGCCAAGTCCCAATTTACAGACACAATTCAGCTCTTAGCATTCCGAGTTGCCCCTAATAACTCTGGGAACAACTATAATTAACAAATAATAGATGCTTCATAAATTCAAATGAGGAAGAAATTGCCAAGGTACTGTCAGGTTCTGGGATACTACAAGGGTAAAATATTTTAATGTCTTTCAAAAGAGTTAGGATTCAGCTAAGCAGTTGGAAGGGCAGTACCTATGTATACTAGAGAATTTTTGCCATATCAGCCAAAAATGTTTTGATTTCCAGTGAAAAACCTATTCAAATTTCAGATAATACTAAAATGACCCCCCCAAGATGACCCATATAACAGAAGTTAAAGATATACTGAATTCAAGTCTCAAATGAGTATTCCATCAGAGTATTGTCACCTCCCTGGGGGCCAGATCTTCTCAGTGATTTGTATTCTCAGTCTCTTTCTCTCTGTAAACAGGGCCACTTAGAGCTCCAGAATTAATTTTTTTAGCACAAGGCATGTTTCTGTCCCAGAAATGCCAGAAGTTTCTTAAGTCTAATCAGTTTGGGGTGTGACAAGAGACCAACTTTAGATCTATGACTGTGACCAACACACACACAGAGCCCTGCGCCTACTCCTAAAGCCAGGTGGTGGGAACAGTCCAGCTAAGTCTTATCAACAAAGAGTGGAGAGGTGACTATAGGAAAGCAGAATGATACCGTCAGAAGAAATAGAGTCCCGGACGATGGAACATAGACGTCCACTGTCATCTGTTGGCAACAGCTCTTATTAACTCCTTTCCTGAGTCTTGTAATTTCTTTATGTGAATATCAGAGCTTCCTGAACACCTATATATCCTCAGCATTAGGCACTAAATCTCAGCAATTAAATCTTTTATTGCTGACAGGAGATATTTGTGTGACTAATTCAAATCCTTAAAGTACTAGAATGATCACAATAAAAAGTGAAATGTAGGATTCAAATGTTTCCCTCTAGTTATAAGTGGTCCTTTGACTACATGGTTGAAATAAGATAACACTATGGCATTTGCAGCTCATCCAGAGAATAAACCTAGTCTTTCAAGATGGACCCAAGAAGTCCCCAAATGAGAGCATTCATTTACTAGAAAATGGCAATTTAAATCTATTTTGGACATATTTGCTCCCAGTGGTGAGAGTTATCAAGGTCTTTCCACCCAAAGAAGGAACGAAATCAATGTTGGATTGTTTCTTAATAGACATTTAGCATCAAAACTTTCTGCAAGTTCTTCCTTGCTGAGGGGGCTACTTCCTGCCAAAGGACTATAAACTCCCTGCCTTTTTACCCGTGGTTGCAGAGAAGGCTTTTGATTCCCTGTAGTAGTTGGTTGGAATCTAGGTATCATAGGAGATCAGGATGAAATTACCAGGATCCTAGAAAATTCAGCATTTTACAAGATGAAAAATTCAAGGTCAGCCGGGCGTGGTGGCGCATGCCTTTAATCCCAGCACTTGGGAGGCAGAGGTAGGAGGATTGCTGTGAGTTCAAGGCCAGCCTGAGACTACACAGTGAATTCCAGGTCAGCTTGGACTAGAGTGAGACCCTACCTCAAAAAAAAAAAAAAATTCAAGGTCAAAGCTGGGTGTGGTGGTTCATACCTTTAATCTTAACACTTGGGAGGCTGAGATAGGAGGTTCTCTGTAAATTCAAGGCCCACCTGGGGCTATAGAGTGAGTTCCAGATCAGTATGGGTTAGAGTAAGATCCTGCTTCTAAGCAACAAAATGCAAGGTTATGGCTGGGAAGATTGATCAGTGGATATAGCTCTTGCTGCTCAAGCAGGGGTACCTGAGTTCAATCCCCAGGCCCATGTAATAGGCTTGAAAGAAGTTGCTACAGCCTTCTTTAGTCCCAGCATGATGAAACTGACAGAAAAACAGGAGGCAGATACTGGAGGATTTCCCAGAAGCTCATCAAAGAGCAACAGTGAGAATCCAGAATGAGAAACCCTGCCTCAAATTAGGTGGACAGGCGAGGACTGACCAGAAGGATTTCCTCTGACTTCCACATGTATGCAGTGCCCCATACACATACATACATACACACACACACACACACACACACACACACACACACACACACACACACGAACACAAATAAATTAAATTATTTCTTTTTAAATACAAGGTCAAGAAAAAGTAACTAATGGTTCCTTAAAGGCAAGAGCCAGGAGAGCCATCCTCATATACTTACTCTCAGGGGTGTGACCCCTGGGACTGTTAAAAATAACGTACTGGTAGTATATATGAAGACTGTGGAAAAATACAAAAAAATAATTTTTAGAAGAAATCCAAAAATGAAACAGATTAAACAGGAGATAGTGTGAGATTGTAATTGCGGCGAGCTCCTCGACCAGCGAGGAAGAACAACCACGACTCGAAGATCCTTCTCAAATCACACTTTTAATGGAGAGCCTTTTGACTGAAGGGGGGGCAGGAAGCGAGGGGCCCCGAGCACTCGGAAGCAGCGGCTTATATAGAGACCAAGGACACGAGTTGCCCCATGATTGGCTGACACCTGCTTGCCACCGACCAGACGCCACGGGATTGGCTAGGATCAGGAGATCAAGCATGCGCAAAAGCTTGTGACCTCCTTGCTAACAAAGTAGTCTTCCATTGACCTTTTAGCTAACAAAGTAGTCTTCCATCCAAGCATTGCCTAATATTGAGTTGTTTACCACTTAGCTGCAAGGTAGTGGGCGCCACCTAATGGCGATCGTCCCGGCTCCCTGCAGTAATCACTGAACATCAACAGCGCCAAAAGAGAAACAACAAAAACCAAACATAAAGCCAAGTTAAAACTACTGATAGGTTTATAAATACAAAGCTTATCTCTGCACTTTGGTTGGAGTGGCTGTGACATCCGTTCCTGGCTTGCCAGAAGCCCAAACACAAAGTTAACAAGGCCTGAATCACTGTTTGTTTTATTCTAAAGTCTAGTCTGGGCCTTTCACTTCATTCTTTGGCTAAACCTTCCTATTAGGTGTTTAGCTTCTCTGTCCCTGTTGTGCCATCTTCTGGGAAGGGCCACAGTCTGGCTGACTGTGTGGCTTTCCTCAGAAGCACAGAGACATTGCCTTCTATGCTTCATCTTGGAATGCACTCTGGTAAGAGTCTAGCCACTGTGGTCCCCATATGCTCTCTGGACAAGAGGCAGATGACTTGAATATACAGAACCTTGGGGTCTGTCACGGTTTGATCCAGGTGTCCCCCACAAACAAATGAATGTGTTCTGAGTGATCGATCCTCAGCTGATGGCAGTTTGGGTTTTACAACCTTGCTGGAGCTGTGTTGTCGGGGTGGGTTTGTGTCGGGGTGGGTTTGTTATAAGCCAGTTTTCCCTTGCCAGTGTTTGGCACACCTTCCTGCCATTGTTTGCAGTGCTATGGTGAAGTTGATGTCCACCCCTCTGCTCATGCCATCATTTTCCCTGCCAGGATGGAGTCCCCCCCTCAAGTCTGTAAGCCTAATAAACCCATTCCTCCACAAGCCACTTTTGTTTGTGTTCTTTCTGCAGAGCAACTAGAAAGCTGACCACAACAGGATACTTCTAAGAGTGAGACCCAAGATGAAGGAGGGCAGCTAGAGCTGAAAGATTGACTTTCCTTTTAGCCCCTATACCCTCATGGACTTTGTCCTCTGAATAAGGTTCCTGAACACTCAGAAGGTCAGTTACACCAGTATTGAGGACCAAGTTGTGGTTTAAAAGTAGCTGTCATAAAACATATAGATAACACTTGACAATGACACTTTTTAAAATTAATCTTGACAGTCTTAAGACCGTTTCCTAAGTAGAAGCCTGACATGATCGTTAGAAACTATAAGCAATTATCTTTATAAAGCAAAACCTGCTTTTAAGCAAGTTTTTGCAAGCTCAGTCTCTTACTGGTTTTGAGAGCAATGATCCCCAGAGGCTCTGGACAGTTGTAGCTTAAGGGTTAAATGTCAGAGGCCCAGTTGTCACTCTAATTCCAAGTTGTCCTCAAGCTCATTGTCTTATGACTTGCACAGAATTGGCGAGTACACACACAAAGAATGGTAAGCTATGAAAGAGTTATTTTACGAAAATAAATGTTGAAACAAACTAATACAGTCAAGGTCCCAAGCTGAGAGAAGATCCAAGTGGGTAGCTCTCCCTGTGATTAAGATCAGTTTTCTTATAACCTCAGACATGTGCATTAGGTATCAAGTTGGGATGAGCCTCACTGGTTAAGTTTAAATATATGTGGATGACCTTGATCAGTTGATGAGTCAGGGAGGGAGTGAAGACTCAGAAAGAGCCTGCCAGTGGTACCTGTGAAAATTCCTAGGAAGAACCAAGAAACAGTTCCTGATCTCCATCTCAAGTGAGGTTTAGGTTTGGACTGGAGTTGGGCCCTAGTCTTCCACGATGTGAGGCTGATGTCTATGTTCTTTAGGGCCTGTGTCTCTAACTACAGAAGGTGGCGATCTTGCTCCTTATCTATCAATAGGGCTTTAGGGGGGGGGGGTTGTGACATACTTTACCCTCTGATTTTAAACTAAGGTCTATTTTCACTTTGAAAGAATACTTTACCTTATGACATAATCTCCATACAAAATCCTTTCTTGTCTAAATACATTTTTAATAAAAGTATATCTTGTGTCTATAACTTTTGTAACTCTATTTTCTTATTTGATTATTTTTCTATCTTTTTCTTTACAAAATTTGAAGACATTTTCCCTAATAAAAGTTTTATATTTTAATGAAATACAGGAAGCTGTATCGTAAACTCAGAAAATATGTTACTGCATCTTCATTATCTAAGAGTTGTAAGTGCAAGCGAAACATGTTAATAGCATTTTCAGGCATGGCTCTTAATATAAGTGAAACAGAAGGCTGGATCTCAAAGATACAGAACCTGAGCTGGTCACTGATGAAATCTCGGGCAGACACCTACAACTGCTTCTAAGTGCCACTGCAAATGAACTCCATATGCATCCACTACTTTGTGTATCTGGCTTTACGTAGGGAATATACTAGGGAATCAAATCTGGCTGTCAAACTTTATAAGAAGTGCCTTTAATCACTGATCCATCTCCCTTACCACCGAGGTCATTTTTAAACCAAGCTGTTGGGTTGACCAATGACCAGGTTCGGATTAACTTCTGTTGAGAGTCATCTCTTTGGGTATATGTAACTAGAGAGTCTTTGTCAAGATTTATTTGGTAAGTTATTGACTCAGTTCTAATCTCAAAAAATGGTCCACGAAATCCCTATTGTTTGGGAAAATAAGTTGATGCTCAGGACATGGTGGCTCTGCTCCAAGGTGTAGCCTTCTGAAGAACCTCTACGATTCCTAAAAATCCAAAGATTGAGACAAGGATTTAACTATGCTTTCAACTCTCCCTGAATAATGAATATGTTGACCTACAAAGGTGGTCAGGTTCGCCAAAATATTTCAAAATAGAGATGCTAAGACATTATCCTGCTTTTGCTGCCTTATGAGACAAAATAAAAAATAATTTCTTAAGCGGCCTCCCTTCTCCTAAAGATATGTGAAGGAGGTAAAGATTCTAGGAGGAATATTTACTCCCTTGTTAAGATATTATTCTTAAATCCAAAGAAGGCCCTCCTTCAAGGCAGTTCCTCAGAGACACTCACTGCTGAACCTGTTGGATCTTCTGAGTTCTAGCTGAAAGGCATAGATAGGACTTTCGTTTGCTCCTCAATCCTCTTGTCTGGGTGCTGTTTGACGTATATGCTTATCCTGTTCACCTTTCTCAGCTTTCTTTTTTTTCCTTTCTCTCTCTTGCTATGTCACTTAGAAGAGTCTCGTCTTTTTCTTAATAAATTTCCTTTGCTGTAATCCTCTTTGTCCACATGCCTAATTTTTCATGGCTGTGAGGCAAAGGGCTTAACAACATGAAAATCTACTACAAGGGAGCTGAGATCTTCCTGTCATAACTGTGGCTTCAGCAGCAGCGTTATGCACCCATGCAGGCTACTTCTATTCTTTCTCTCTTTTGAAGTCTTTTTTTTTTCACTAGCTAAGAAAGAAGTAGATTTTCCTATGGATTTTTCACTTGTCTTTGATTTGGTTAGCCCTCCCCTCTGCTTTCTTCTCCCCATTTCCTCACCCCCTTCCTCTTTAAATCTTTTCACCTGAATTATTCCACCTCTCTACTTTTATATTGTATGTATTATATCATCTCCCCATCTCTTAATGCCTCTACCTCCCTTCCCGGCTTCTTTCTAGCATCCTGGCCTCTTCTGATACTTCATTGTTAACACACACTATTCTCGACATTTAACACTAGCTTTTACATAAGACGGAGAATTTGCAGCCTTTGCCTTTCTGAGTCTGGGTTACATCACATATTTTCCACTTTCATCCATTTTCCTGAATTTTTAAATGAACTTCTCATAATTTTATTTTTCTTCAGAATTGAAAAAAAATTCACATCTTTATTGTTCATTCTTCAGTTGTTGCTATTGTGACTAGAGCAGTGATAACGTGGATGGGTAAGGATCTCTGAGGTGGGGGGCGTCCTGGGGGTATCTGCCCAGGAGGGATACACATGGGCCACATGGAAGCTCTCTAGCTTTCTGAGACACAGTCACGTAATCTCCGGACCGCTGCTCCACTGTCAGGCTCAATCTCGTTTCGTGTAGCCAGCAGTCTTACATTCCCATAAGATTCTTTTGTACTTCCTCTACCCTAGTCCCCGTTCTCCTTCTCATCTGTTCCTAAGCCCCTTTCTCCTCTTGGCATGAGATTTACAGGGAAATTCCAGTTTCTTGGGATTCATGGTTTTAGTAATCTAATAGCCAAGGGGAGGGGTAAAGTGTCTCTTTAAAACATCTTTCTTCCTGCCAGTGTGTAGGCAGGCAGACATGAGCAGACTTGGAGGTCACCAAGGAAGGGATCCATCCCTACTCCCATATCCTTTTCATGAAAGGGAGGACGGGGACGGTATCAGAGCTGTAGTTCACTCCCTTAAGAGTTAATCCACCAGAACCTCTCAATCACTCAACTCCTCAAGCGATCGCCCCTCACCTAAAACTTTGCTAGTGAGTGAGAGACATGTTGACGTCCTTACTGAGACATTGTACCTTCACCAGCCCCTGCCACAGTGCAATTGCCCACAGACCTCGCTGCTTTTCTAAGCTCTAACTTAGAAGCAAAATCCCTTTCTTTTTCTCTTTCTTGCATTGCTTTGGATAGCACATGAAATCATTGTCCCAACATTTTGGAAGTCTGCACTCAATAAGTCTCCTTTGCCTTACTCCTCATCATCCATGTGCCTAATTTTTAATGGTAAGAAGACAAAGGATTGGACAGTATGAAAGCCTGTAACATTTTGGAGGTCCTAGCATGATATGTGCGATGAGGTTTGTCCCCCCGCACTTGTGCTATACACTTCTGCTCCACTATCAAATCACGCTTCTAACATTTTCATCAGTCTCTGCCCAAGCTTCATACTAAGCGCCTAAACCAAACCTTTCCTACTTCTTTTGGAGAGCACACGTAATGCCTTTGTGGGTTGCTTTTCCACATGGTGGAATATAAATGGCACTGAGTTTAACTCTTTTCTCTTGCTGGGTGCCAGGACTCTTGTTTCCCTGAAAACAGTCATTCCCTCACATTCAGAGATACCGCAATAAAAATTTAGGTGAAATTGTAGCAGAAGAGCTGGGCATTAAAACTTAGATAATACCCAGTAAAATTCCAATGCACCTCAGGACATAAGGAGTACCTGAATTCTTGTCTATAAAGTTAAAGAATTAAAATTATAGACCACCAGAGGGTAAGGTATAGTGGGAGACTTTATTCAAAAGAGAATAGGAAGTTAGAGTTCTGTAGCCACCAGTGTGGAGAAAACACATGGGAAACAGTTTAACAAAATGTATACTGTTTAGCTAAATAAGCAAGAGGAGGAAAAGATCATGAGAAGGAAAGGTTCCTGTGGGGAAGAAATCCAGCCCCTCACCATGGCTGTGGTGAGAGGCCCTTACCTCCATCCTTCTGCTAGGCCATGTGAGAGAAGAGATAGAATTATCTGTTCAGTATGTATTCCCTGCCGCAGGTGAGCAGAAAGACAGCTGGTTGGTCCATATCCGACCAATCAGTTTTAGCACCTACGTTTGAGCTCTAGCTAGACACCTCCCACTCAAGGGGAGGGGGGTCATGTTTGGAATCTATGGAACTTGCATGAAACTGTCAGAATCCCCCCCCCCTGAAGAAATAACCCTAACTGCTGTTAGGGTATTGGAGTGTAGAATTGAAAAAAAAAATCTCTAGAAAAAAAGTACATGTTTAAGAAAAAAATTAAACAAGAACACCCATTTTTATTCTGCAGGAGGTACGGTAAAGCTCTGACTGGGGAGGGCTTAAGGAGGGGCATAGCAACATTTTGTGGGGTCTCTCTCCTAAATTCCCACATCCCCCCCCCTCTTGAGGATACTCCAACTGCTATTGGGGAATGGGGATGAAGAAGTCTCTCTTATCTATTTCCTGCTGAATAGGACACAAAGTTATGGCAGTTGGGGTTATCTCTCAGAGATGGTACGGTCCCTACATAAGGCCTGAGAGAGACCCATTAATAGTACATCACATTGTGAAGATTTTGTCCTGTCTAACATTGTGAGGCAGGAAGTTGGCTTATACCCCCATAAGTGAGGAGTATTCCATATAGGGGAACCAGTGTAGAGTGGTTCAGTGTAGATGGTGTTGGATTGCTGTCCACTGTGGAAAACTGGAGAACCATCCCCAGAAGTGTTTACTGAATAGCACTGTAGCATCTGATACGGTCTGAGACTGTTTCTGTATGGCTTGTAAGCAGATGACATACATTAACAGAATTATTAGAAAGAGATATACACATAATTTAATTTTAAAAATAGCACATGTGCCACCTTGGGCAGTGGTGAGGATGTTTAGAACACTGTGATTTTGTAAGAGAAATTTCCTCAGTGGTATCCTTTAAAGATTTTTGTGTAGATTTGGTGAGAGTTTTTACATGTTAGATTATGTCATGTAATCCAATGGCTAGAATAAAAACTGAGACTGAATGATCATATAATTGGGAAATGTTCCTGGTCCATCTGTGTTTTAAAACTGGCAAGTTAGCTGGGTGTTCTGTGGTATTTACCTTCCTGTCTTCCCTGTATCTAGGGAAATCTCAGAGTACATCTTCCAATCTACCCTGGACAAGCCAGGGATTGGTGTCACAAAACCCTTTTAGTGTCATTGAGAGCTGTCAAGTGTACATTTTGTTTTAGATCCCACTCTGTAGCAAATCATTGTGATGATTGGAGGCTTATGACATTTTGTCAGAAGACTAGAACTACTAGGAGTAGGAGTGTCGTAGTCAGCCACACGCCGCTGGGATGAATCTCCAAACCACGCACGATTATGGGAGGAAAATATTTATTGAGCAGATCCAGGGGAAGAAGTTAAGGGAAAAAAGGCTGGCCCCTTTTACAGATCCAAGCAGAGACAGACAGAAGCCCAGCACCAGCACCAAGCAAACACACTGTAACACACACTGATTCACAAAATGCAGGACTCCAGGTCAGGGTTTAGGCTCTTTTTTTGCATATCTATCCTTAGTATTTTACATCCAAATTAGAAAGGGTCAGTTCCCAGGAGGCTAGGCCAAAGTGGTACTTCCTCTAGCCAGAAGCCTGGAGACAATTAATAATTTTAATAAATCCTTAATTCTTTTGGGGGACATTATTTAAACTATCACAAGGAGCCAACCTGTCTCAAGTCTTGTTGGGTTTTTCTTTTTGGAAAGTTGTTATTACAACCTTATAGTTTGTTATACAATTATCTCTGAGTGTTTAAGACCCACTATGTAGCCAAGATTAAACAAGTATAGGCCCTTTTGGGGGTCACAGATCACGCTCCAAGGAGGATTTGGGACCTGGGAAGAGCACTTGGCTTCTCCAACATTGGTTAGGATGAGTCCAGGTTGTTCTGACCTCAGCCTTCCCTTTTTTTGTGGGAAGCCTGGAGGACTGTTTCATCCTCTGTGTGACTCTCCTGTTTCAGCCTGTATCCTGATTTTGTTTGTATCTGTTCTCAGAGATTCAGGGAGAAAACTTTGTCCTCAGTGGCGATTCTCCTGTTAAAGAGTTTCCGTCCATCTCCAGTGGCCTTGTGACATGGGAGTAGAGGTAAAAAATATCTGCCTATTTTGCTCCATGGCTCCAATTAAATTTGGCTTTTACATAGTTAGAAGCTCACACAGGAATTTGTCTCAGCCTTGTGGGCTAGATATATCTATATTGACATCTATAATTGACTAGCAAAGCCAACCTAATCACAGAATGGCACAGCGTCTTACTCGCTTTTTCTAGCCTTGGAGTTCACTTATTTTGTAACAGTTGTGGCCATCGCTGAAGTAGAGTTATTTTTACTCTCCAAATGCTTTGTGACCATCCAAACAGAAAGACTATATTGAGCCGGCCCCGTAGCTGGGCCCGGCGCCCTGGGCGCCCCGGAGGCGCCGAGGTGACTCTTCCGAGGCCTTCGGAGTGAAGCAGCCGGCCCAGGGCTCTCGGCGCGGGAGGCGTGGGACGCGCGCCGCTCGGGCCCAGAAGGCGCCCTTTCTCCCGCCCTTTCTCCCGCCCGCCCTCGCCCTCAGGCTCTCGCCGCAGCCCAGGGTCTCCGCCCGCCTCCGGCCCCGTCGTCTCCGACGCGGTGTCCGGCGCGGGGCGGCTGGTCCTCGGCGCCAGCGCCCGCCCGCCCGCCCGTCCCCGCAGCGGCTCACCGGCCCCGGGTGGGCGCCGACCCTCCTCTGGCCCCGCGGCTCCCTCGCCGCGTCCTCCTCGCCGGGGTTCCCGCGCCTCGTGAGCTTCGCTCGCCCCTCCCCCAACGGGAGGGAGGGAAAGGAGAAAACGGCGCGGGAAGGCACGGTGCCCCGGTTTCCCTCAGAAGCCCTGCGTCGGCGCGCGCTCCTTGATCTCGCGAGACATCGACGCCCGCTCCACGGCGTTAAAACTTTGGCTCGCGCGCTCAGTTTTCCGACGGACGGACGCCGGGCTGACTTCTCGGTAGGTCTTGATCCCCCTCTGCCGGCGCCATCGCCCAGAATTCAATACAGGCCCCTGATTTTCAGCCATGTTTTCTGGAGATGTTATAAGACCCAGAATAATCCTCTCTAGTTTGATGGTTGGCTGCGCCCAGTCTCCCTCCTATGAGGCCCAAGAGGCGCACACCTGCCCCTGGGCCTGTCATCCCCTCAGCCGTGTGGCAGCGGCAGCCCTGTCGCCTCTGAGCCACGGGGACGTGCGTCCATGTTCTGAAAGCACAACGCATGCTCATCGTCAAGCAACCTGTCCCCTGGCTGTAGAACACTAAAAATCCCACAGCCTGCCTTAGGTTGGTGAGCAGCTTTGGAAATGCATGACTCACTACAATTTTTTTTTTTAATAAAATAAACAATTTTAGATAGCCATCGAGTGTGTGTGGCAGGATTTCACAATATGGCCACACGATGGAGCTATGTGGGCAGTGGAAAAAAGACAAAAAACCCAGCCTATAATCTTCATAGCCTCGGTGGCAGTATCTTAACAACCCAGACAAGTATATGCAAACATCTTAAACTCTACAAGTCATTTCTGTTAATACAGTGTTTTAAAACTCTTTTCATTTTGGCTAAGAGAACCATTCAGTGGAAAGGAACCCATAGCTGGAACTGGAACCAAGACAGAATCCTATGGAGACCAAGATTATGGACTCCAATGAGAAGCTTCCACTACTCTTTGGCCAAAAGTGACGCTACACCCACCAAAATCTCTCTAAATAAACAATGCCTATTCCACTCAACCTATGCTGATCTCACTCTTCATTCTTTTTCAGAAAGCAGCGAGGACTACAGAAAACCAATATGGATAAGACAAGAACAAGATGGCTGACTCCCGCCCATCAGCTGGGACCCAGGTGAAAGCTCAGAGCAACTGGTGAGAAGAGCAAGAGTGCTGCTTCCATGGGAGCCTGACACCCAGAGCAGATGATGGAGACAAACCCCGGGGATGCTCAGAACACACCAAAGCAGAAATCCAGAAGCTGCTGAGAGCTCAACACTAAATTTAGCAGACTTAACACGCACCCACAAAGGCTCAGGGAATTTTGCAGAAGAGGGGGCCCGAAAGAATGTAAGAACCACAGGATGGGAGGGAATATACAGAGGCAATGCCCCCTCCTGCAATCAGTGGCTGCTGCTTGCACAAATCACAGCCCACAACTCCATGGTGAATACCTGCAATCCCAGTGAGGAGGGCTCTCTGTGGAGTGGGGGGAGGGAGGAGGGAAATGATAGTACCAACATATGATGTATCCTCACATTTTTACTTAATTAAAAAAAGCAGGGAGACATATATGATTAGCTAGCTATTGTTATCATTACTACAATTGCTGTTATTTTTAAGATCTCTTCAAGCTTATTTCATATTTGAAAGCTTTACCATCAACTATAATAGTTCACACTCCTAAGTGATGCATTATAATGTGTTTAACATGGAAGGAGTAAGTTTGGAATAATGTATCAAGAAAATGCATTGATTTCCTCATAGTTTGCTTGTAATTAGTTTATCACTAGACCTTTTTAAAATATTTTTATTTATTTACTTAAGTGTGAGAGAGAAAGATACACACAGAGTGAGAGAGAGAAAGAGAGAGAGAGAGGTATTTCAAGGCCTTCAGCCACTACAAATGAGCTCCAGGTGCTTGCACCACCCTGTGCATCTGGCTTTATGTGGATACTGGGGAATTGAACTGAGGTCCTTCTGCTTTACAGTCAAGTGCCTTAACCACTGAGTGATCTCTCCAGGCCCTCCAGATCTTTGAGACAGTGAAAAAGCTGGTCATTGCTTCTCCACTTCACAATTATGCCTGAGATTCCAAGCAAAATATTTCTTTTTTATGTCATCACAGAGTTTGCTTTATTCAGAGCATCAATAAAAGTTTACATGTCATTAGGAAAAAAATTCTTATTACTGTATAAGATAGCTATCTGTGACAGGTGAGAAACTCAAAACATAATGTTTTATAGTCTGTGAAGTAGAAGACGCAGATCATGAACATGTAAGACAATATTAAAATAGAAATAAATGACAGCCATAAGTCCATAAATACCAAGAATACACATAGCCAGTCACAAAGACACCTTCTTATTACACCAGGAGACTGAGGCAGGAGGATTGCCCTTAGTGTGAGGACAGACCAGAATACATAGTGAATTTCAGGCCAGTCTGAGCTACATAGTAAGACCTTGTCCAAAAAAAAAAAAATTAAACACACACACACACATGCACACATTTACTTGGCCTACCTATGGGAACATCAGTGTTGCTGTGTGTCAGAAGCATGTTATTTCAAACAAAATGGAGCCACTTTGAATATCTGAGGAATTACCTATATTTGTCTATCAGAGCCAAAACAAAGGAATCAAATCCCTTTCCCCAACATCTGTTTAGATATTTGATGATAGAATACTGCCCCACTCACAGGTTGTGTTCTGTATGTGTGACAGGAATGAGGGTGTGCAGACAGAGTGGCCTGGGATTGGTCAGACTGAGTCCAGAAGGTTCCTCATGAGATGGTCTTTCTCCTTCCTTTGGGATGCTCATCCTGAGGCCAAAGAAAGTGGCGCCCATGACCTTGAAATGTAACTTGCAGTCAGCAGGTCTCCACCTTCTTTCTTTCCTATTGGCCTCTCTTCCTCCCTTCTTTTCTACCCTGAGATACAGTTTGAATTTGTCCTTGAAAAGTATTCCCCAACTGCATATGTTATTGGTAATTGTAGTTGAGGCCTCTGGGAGGTGACTGGATTGGATTAAGTCATCATGGTAGGCCCCTATGACGGGACTGACATCCTATAAGGAGGAGTGGCCCAGCTAGCACACTTACTGTATTTTCTCAGGTGATTCTGTGCACCACTCCATGACAGAGCAAGAACACTTTAGCAGGTGAGGGTATCACATTCCTGGACTTGCCAACCAACAGAATTCTCTTCCTTATAAGTTACCTAGTTTGGGCTATTTTGTTTTAGCAATAGAAATCACCCTAAAATGCCTCTTTTCTCATGTAAAGGGAATTATATTGTGCATTTTGATCGGCTACTTGCTTTTTTCCCACCTGATACTATGTCATAGACATCCCCCTACATCCATGTACCCATCTGAATCATGTCTGTTTACTTGACTACTTATTACTTCAAGCTAGGAGATATTTACTTAATGAATTCCTCTCTTGGGTCTTCTCACCCACACATGTAGAGGATTGACATGTACGAAATATAACTCACAGGAACAGAAATGCTTATTTTTTAAATCCACAACTAAATGAAGTTACTGTCAGAAGCCACCCCCCTTTTGTGGAATTGGTATAAATAAGTAATGTAGCTTACAGTTCATTCTTCGGTTTTTAGACATCTTCTCTTTTCTGACTGACTCAGGCTCCCTTTGGTAAGTTCTTGGCCCTCCAGTGTTTTCCTTGCATTATAAGTGTGGGTGTTGTGGAACACCCGGAGTTCATCCTCCAGCCACGGGCCTGGATCTCCACACTCCATGGGGCCCTTGGCTCCAACTCTGTGCATGATGAGGACTTCTCTGCAGTGCCCACATGATTCCTGGGATCTCCCTCAGTCACAAAGCCATGTCCACACATTCTGATATATTCTCCAGCCACTGCTCCGGCTCTGTCCCTTTCTGGGTCAGTGTGTCAGCACTGAAGATACCAAGTACTTTTGAAAATGCAGGCCCTGTTTGATTCCTACCAGATTCCAATCTGATTCCCTTCCTCCTGACTGCCTTTGGAATGCACAACTTTCCTAAGGGGCAAGGGTTCATATGTCCTACTTTGTGGCTTCTTCTTATAAACTCAGTGGTCTGACTCCTCTAAGTCCTTTCCAAAATTCAAACCACAACTATTTCATTATCTAGCACAACCTAGAAATTACACATCAGAATATTTTAATTTTTAAGATGTTTGCTGTGTTCTGTGGTTTAAAACATTTATTCTGAAATTCATAGCTGAGTGGTTACCTATTTCCAATTCTCCAGCAGGCGGCTCTGCACAGGTAGGTCAGCAGAATTCCAGGAGAGCCAAGAAACAGTCTTCAATGTTACTGCTTTAGCTGAATCTGCAGTAAGACATTCTAGAGTCAAAGGAGAAATCATGTTCAGCACTTGATAGAAGCTGCAAAATCCTAATATTACAGTGCGTGGCTACAGGGAGAAATAAGGGATAGCACTGGCCAGCTTCATGAATAGAAGACAAAAAAGTACCAATAACAATCACCTGATGGATCCATATGTAATAGCAGAAAAGAACAAATCAAAACAAATAGCAAGATGTCAATTCAAATGCATCAATAATTACACTAAACGTAAGTGGAAAGATACCGAAGACTGTTGGTCTGATTTTATTAAGCCCAAATTCTATCCTGTTTCGCAGAGACCCCTTTTAAATACAAAATATACTTTTAGCTGTATCATGTTCATTTTAAATCCTTAACTTTATTCAAGACAACTAGAGAAAATGTGCACATAATGTGAATTTTGCTTTAATAGCACATGATTAATTTGAAAGAAACAGTAATTGAATCCAGAAAATTACACTGAGACTTCTGGTTGCTTTCACCTCATGGAACAGCTCAGCAGCTTACGTGTGCACACGCACTTCCAGTCCTTCCAGCTACCCAGCATCCTGTGCAGGTTCTGAGCTGCACTCACCACATTTGTAATGACCGCTTTTCATCCCATGTGATTGCAGAAAACCTTCCTGCACTCCAAATACCTCCTGAACCATGGTCCTTGCAACAACCACTTCAGTAGGAAACCGTGAGGTTTGGATCATGAAACATTTCTGTATTGATTGTGGTGTCAACAATGCATTGATGAACTATGAACCCTGTCATGCTTTGATCCAGGTGTCCCCCACAAACAAATGAATGTGTTCTGGGTAATTGATCCTCAGCTGATGGCAGTTTGGAGCTGTGTTGTTGGGGGCAGGCTTATGAGTTTATAAGCCAGCTTCCCCTGGCCAGTGTTTGGCACACCTTCCTGCCGCTGTTTGCAGTGCTGTGGTGGAGGTGATGTCCACCCCTCTGCTCATGCCATCGTTTTCCCTGACAGGATGGAGTCTCCCCTCGAATCCATAAGCCTAATAAACCCGTTCCTCCACAAGCCGCTTTTCCTCGGGTTCTTTCTATGCAGCAACTAGAAAGCTGACTGCAACAGTTTTGGTACCAGGATGTGGGGTCATCTGTTGCTGCTAGAACCCTGACCTGTGGCTTTGGGTCTTTTGGAAGTGATCTGCAGGAGGAATGTGGATGGATTGGAAACCTTGTCCTGAGAGAGGCCTTGCAGTGCTGTGACTATGGACTGTGAGGTTTGGCTTACGAGGGGTGAAAGAACTTGGTCAGGACTGTGCCAGAAGCAGTTTGTGTGAGAGGCTTGTTGCGTTCTGCCTGCCTGTGTCCTGGGAACCTGTGCAGGGTTGTTTTACGTAAAGATGGACTGGTGTGAGCAGATGGAGATGGCACAGAAAGAAAGATCTTTGGGTCGAAACTACTGCCCATTCACCTGCAATTGTTTGAGAGATGACTACCATTGAGATTGGGCCAGCTGGTCTGCATTGGAACAGCAGGAAGAATGCAGACTCTTTGAAGTAAGGGGCCTGAATGCCTCTGTTCCCCCCTGGATTAATAAATTGGTAGCCTACCTGGTTCTGTTGAGTATAACAAATGCAAGAAGAGGGGTCATTGGATTTGCAACACAGTTTTGTTTTTGAAAAATGGCCATTGACAATGTGAAACAGGTATTCTGGATTGCCTGCATGGAGCCCGATGGAGCCATGAGCATGAACTGTGTTTTGCAATGGAGACACAATAAGATGCCAGAACTATGGATGGCTGCCAAGGCGAGCTGCAAGCACCGGATGAAGTTTTCTTGGGCTGTGAGTAGCCGAGCTGGAGGGGTGGAATCGGATCTCCAAGAGACTTGTTATTAGTTAGAATCATTGAGCTTGGAGTTAGAGATTGATGGTGCCCTTCTTGTTTTAAATCTTGTATTGGTTCAATCTGTTTTTGCTGTGCCTCATGTTTTGCAGTGTGAATGTTCTGTGCCATTAAGGGTTTATTTTTGGTATTATGGCTCAGTTGAAAGCTGTGGGGACTTAAAGTTGAGCTGAACACATTGTATTTACATCATGTATGATTATTAGTTTGTGGGGGCAGGGGTGGAGTGTCATGGTTTGATCCAGGTGTTCCCCACAAACAAATGAATGTGTTCTGGGTAATCGATCCTCAGCTGATGGCAGTTTGGATTTTACAACCTTGATGGAGCTGTGTTATTGGGGGCAGGTTTATGGTGGTTATAAACCAGCTTCCCCTTGCCAGAATTTGGCACACCTTCCTGCCATTGTTTCCAGTGCTGTGGTGGAGGTGATGTCCACTCCTCTGCTCATGTCATCATTTTCCCTGCCAGGATGGAGTCTCCCCTCGAGTCCGTAAGCCAATTAAACCCATTCCTCCACAAGCTGCTTTTGCTCAGGTTCTTTCTGTGCAGCAACTAGAAAGCTGACTGCAACAAACCCTATGTAGAATTGTGCTGTTACCTTTTTGGTTATTAAGAAATAGCACACAGATTATGCTTTTAAAGGGTTTACAATGTAGTCAGAGTTATAAAAACATAAGCGTAATTTTAGAGCATTTCAATCACTTTAGAAAGAATGTTTGTATGGTTAGATATCACTCTCTTTTCTTCCATTCTTTTCTCTCAGCCATAGGCCATCAATAATCTTTCCATTTCTATTTTTTTCTCCCATAGATATTTCATATGAATAAATCATATATGTGTTATTTTCTGAATTCATTTTGACCATGTTTTTAAAGTTCATTCATGTTATGATTCCTTTAATTCTATGCCATGATAATATTCCAATGTACAGACAGATAGCCTTTGATGTAGCCATTTATAAGTAGGCCAACATTTGAATTTCTTTCACCTTGAGCTATTCTGGGAAGTTGACAGGAACATTTGTGCACACATGTTGTGTAGAAGTAGCTTCATCTTTCTTCGATATAACTAGAGTGAAATTGCCCCGTCATATGGTGTGGTGGTTTGGATTAGTTGCCCCCATGTCACTCATGTGTTTTGAATGCATGGTCCTCAGCTCATGGCAATTTGGGAGGTGGAGCTTTGCTTAAGGAGGTGTGTTTTCGGGGGAGGGCTTAGGAGTGTTATAACCATATCCCCTTTGCTGGAGCTCAGATTATCCTACTGTGGTTGTCCACCTGATGTTGGTAAGGAGGTGCTGTATAGCCTCTGATCATGCAATATTTCCCCTGCTATCATGGAGCTTCCCCTCGAGACTTTAGGCCAGAATAAACCCTTCCCTCCAAAAGCTGCTTTTAATTGAGTGCTTTATCCAGCAGTGAGAAGGTGGCTACAACATATGGTAACTCTTTGTTTGCATGGAGGAAAGGCTGGAGGTTTGTGAAGTGTCTGGACCATTTATCATATACCAGTGTCATGGCAGGGGCAGGGGCAGGGGTGGAGGGGGGGGTTTCCTTATCTGCATGCTTATCAGCACTGTTCCTTTCCCATTGTTTTGATTATGGTTCTCCTGGTGTGAGTTGTGGGACCCTGCTGAGAGGCACGGAGTGTTGAAAGAAAGTTGAGACTTGCCTGAAATCCCGATTATCTCATCCTGAGACTGGCAGGAGTTTTGGCCTTCTCCTTCCCCCTCCCTAAACTCCAGCCACCTGGTGGACCACAGCAAACCCAGATAAATCCAGGCACTTATCAGGCCTGAGTTTGCTGGAGTTCACATACTTCAGCTATAAGGTAATAACAAGCCTGGGCAATGAGAAAATTTAAAGGCAACAGCTCCTCTACAGACACCGCCATCTGTTACATGCCTAAAGTCACATAACTCCTGCCACCCAGGGCTGAGAAATTCTCCCAATTTATCTATGCAAACCAGGCACAGACAGATTACTGGCCCTTGCCAATCCCTTCATGAGACATCCACAGGCCACCTTGCCCCTGCCAATCCCCTGGCCGCTTTTGCCCTTGCCTCTCCTTTTCCTTCTAAATAAACAACCTTTTCCCACAAAATAAACAAGCTAGTCACTGCAATTGCCTCAGGAGAGCTCTTCCTCTCGTCAGCTCACCACTGTCCCAAGACTCTGTCCACACAGCTCCATGGACGAACAGGGAGTTGATGTGCCCAGCGACTCCCTAAGTAATCCACGGATCCACAGTGAATGAAGAGGAATTTCGCTGTGGCTCAGATTTGCATTTCCCCAGAGGATCATGACATTGGGCATCTTTCCTTTGCTCTTTGGCTATTTGTGTATCTTCCCTGGAGTATTAAGATGTATGGACATCTTTCACTGGATTATTGGTGGTCATTGATGGTCTATGTAGGGTACTTTCATACAAACACATGATTTTCAAATATTTTCTCCCAATCTACTTGTTATCTACACTAATAATATCCTAGATGTAAGAAACAGTCTTGATTGCTGCCACTGAATTGATCTTTTTCTCTCTTCATTCTCCTGCTTCTGGTGTCATAGTGTCAAAGAGAACATCATGAAGGGTAATTCTTTTTGTTTTCTTCAAAGAGTTTCCATTGCCATTTCTACCCCTTAAATGGACTCATGAATCCAGGTTATAGAAGAAACAGTACCAAAAATAACACACTGGTTCAGAGCATTCACAGCCTGCTGGAGAACCCTGCCCCAGCCCTCCAGGCTAGTGCTACCTAGTTGGCACTGTAACTGGTTCTTTAAAAGGCCATTCCATCGTTCTATCAAGCCAGCTGCTTCAGGGTGGTGGGCACAGGGTAGGACCAGCGAATTCCATGATCATAAACCCACTGCTGCACTTCCTTGGCTGTGAGGTGAGTTCCTTGGTCTGAAACAATAAAGGGTGAAATACCATGATGGTGAATAAGGAACTCCATAATCCCATGGATGACAGTTTTTGCAGAAGCACTTAGGACAGGAAAGCAAATCCATACCCAGAATAAGTGTCTATTCCACTAAGGACAAAATGCTGCCCTTTCCATGATGGAAGTGGTCCGATGTAGTCAACCTGCCACCAAGTCCCTGGCTGGTCTCCCTGAGGAATGCTACCATACCAGGGGATCAGTGCTGGCAGATTAGGCACTCAGCAGCTGCCATAGGCAGATCAGCCTTCATTAATGGAAGTCCATGTTGTTGGGCCCATATATAATGTGAATCCCTGCCACCATGGCTACTTTTTTCATGGATCCATTGGACAATGAAAATGGCTGAAGAAAGAAGTTAGCCACTACCCACAGAACTAGTCAGCTTATCAACTTAATTATGAAAGTCATCCTCTGGTGAGGTCACATTCCGATGAGCATTAACATGTGACATAAATATCCTTATATCCTTTGTCCATTCAGAGAGGTCTATCCACATGCATCTTTCTCAAATGTTCTCACCAATTTTCCTGCACTTGCCAAGTCCCAGGCCATCCAGCCAAACTATTGGTCACTGTCCATGAATCAGTATACAACCACACCTCTAGCCATTTGCCTTCCAAGAAAAATGCAAAAATATGTGCACTGCCAGAAGTTCTGCCCATTGTGAAGACTTCCCTTCACCACAGTCCTTCATAGTTGTCCCAGAAACAAATCACCATGATGCCATAGGTACGTGCTTGGGGCAGGAGGCATTGTAACAGGAAAACAACCATAGGCATTCACGCAAATTCACCATGCAACTTACCTCAAGGCCTGCTCAGACCCAAATCACATATATGCTACTTCCAATTTATGATGGACTGTTGCTAAGCACATCCAACTTTATGGCCTGGTGGGTCAGACAACACCCAGCTCATAAAGGGCAGCTCAGGTGGCATAGTAACTTGATGCCCCGTAGTCAAGCATTCAATAGCAGGCCAAAAGCTGTCTCTAGAAGGGAGAATAATTGTCTAAAGATGATAGCAGGGCCTCTGCTGTGATTCACATATAGGGTCCTGCCAAAGGCTCCATACAGCATCCAATCAGTCACTGACACCTCAAGTGCTATGAGATCTGCTGGATCATATGGCCCAAATGACAGAGCAGTCCACACAGCAACCCAGACTGGTTGAAGAGCCTTGTTCTGGGCCCCACTTGGAACCTAGCGGCCTCTGAGGCACTTTGAATATGGGATGGAGTAACAAATCCAAGTGAGGAATGTGCTGCCTCCAAAATCTAAGTAGGCCCACTAGACATTGTGTTCTTTTCTTAGTGGTAGGAGGGGCCAGGTGCAACAACTTATTCTTTACCATAGAAGGAATATTCCTGCACATTCCATACCATAGAACGCCTTGAAATTTCACTGAGGTGGAAGGTCCTTGAAGTTTGGGTAGATTTATTTCACATCCCCTGATGTGTATGTGCTACACCAGCAATTCCCAAGTGGTTGTCACCTCCTGCTCATTTGAACCAGTCAGCATATCATTGATATAATGAACCAACATGGCACCTTGTGGAAGAAACTAGTGATCAAGATCCATGCAGACTAAGGTATGACACAGGGCTGGAGAGTTAGCATAAACTTGAGGTAAAACATTAAAGGTGTACTGCTGACCTTGCCAGCTGAAAGCAAATTGTTTGGTGGTTCTTATGGACTGGTACGGAGAAGAAAGCATTCACATCAATATCTGCATACCAGGTACAAGCAGATGTGTTAATCTGCTCAAGTAAAGAAACCACATCTCAGACAGCAGCTGCAATTGAAGTCACCACTTGGTTAAGTTCCCAATAATCCACCATCATTCTCCAGGATCCATCTGTCTTCTGAACAGGCCAGATAGAAGAGTTGAAGGGAGATGAAGTGAGAATCACCAGGTCTGCATCCTTTAAGTCCTGTATAGTGGCATTAATTTCTGCAATCCCTCCAGGGATACAATGTTATTTGAGTTCACTATTTGCCCTGGCAATAGGAGCTCCAATGGCTTCCATTTGGTCTTTCCAACCGTAACAGCACTCACTAAGGGAACCAATGTGGGGGTTCTGCAACTCCAAAGTTCTAATCATACATTCTGGGGCTGGGGAAATAACCACAGGATGAGTTCCGGGACCCACTGGACCCACTGTCAGTCAAACATTTGGCAAGACTGCATTGTTAACCTGACCTCCATAAGCACCTACATTAGCTGGAGAGCCATAATGCTGTTTGAGGTCCCGTGGAATCAATTCAGATCCAGTGTCAAATAGGCCCCCAAAAGTCTCACTCTTTCCTTTTCCCCAATGAACAGTTACCCCTAGCAAAAAACAGAAGGTCCCTCTGAGAAAGGATAGGACTAACCTTAACATTGAAGCATTTGGAGGTTTCAGGAGGGTCCTTCCTCAAGGGGACCTGGCCATCCCTTCATTGAAGGGGTTCTGGATCTGTAAACTGGCTCAAGTCTAGAAAATGAAGAGACCTTGATTCTTATTGCACAGTAGCCTTTCATTCCTTTGCTCTGGAACTTTTCTGCATATATGAATTATAGTGGGAAAGCTGGGTGTCATAGTCAGCCACATGCTGCTGAGATGAATCTCCAAACAAGGCATAGTTTTGGGAAGAAGGTATTTATTGAAGTAATGGATCCAGGGGAAGTTCCATAATGGTTAAAGTGATAGGCCTCCTGTTTCACAGGTCTAAGCAGAGAGAGAGAAACCCATCACCAGCAACCCCAAAAGGAAGCAACTCAACCTCCAACCTCGCAAACAGCAGGAACTCCAGGCTTGAGCTCAGACTTCTCTTCGCATTTGTTAATCTGGAACTCTAGATCTAGCCCAGACATACCTTAGGGCTGGACTTTGGGATCCTGCCATGGTGACACATCCTCCAGCCAGGGACCTGGAGAAAACCGCTAATAAACTCTTGAATCTCTTGGCGGACATTCATTCAAACTACCACACTGGGGTTCCCAGAAAGTTGGGATTCCCAGCTAATTCCAATGCACCTTAAAATTTAGGAGTACGTGAATTCTTAGTCTATAAAATTAAGGAAATGAAATTATAGACCACCAGAGGATAAAGTACAGTGGGAGGTGTGATGGTTAGGTTTTGTTCTAAACTTGATCTTTCACATTATCTTGGGCGGGTCTCTGAGGATGTTCACAGGAAGCCTCTCAGTAGGGGGCAGGATGTAAGGAAGCTAAGGGAAGCTAAAAATTAGCATCCCTTCCTGAGAGGGCAGTGCAGGAAGGAAATTCCAGAGACTCCAGAAGCCATTAAGTCTGGGATAGGGCTATAAGACCCAACATTAAGGCTATATAAAGGGGGAGAAAATATTCTTTCTTCCCTCCTGCCTGTTTGATATTGCTGAGATTAATCTGACCATGTGGATTTTGGTCTTCTGCATCTTGAATGCTGGAGGAATGGACATGGACTTGGTACTTGCAACAGAAGATGCCTTCCAGAGCATTAAGTCAAGTTTTATGTACTATTTTGGTGAGAATTTAGAAATGCTAAGTGCAGGGAGAATTGCATTTGGAGTCGTGGCTTGTGAACTTTCTAAGGGGAAGGAAAGACTGAAGAGAAAGTTATTAGAAGCAGGTTACCGGAATAAGAGTTTGCTGCATTGTACTGCCCATGCCAGAGAGTTTGATCAAGGTTGAATTTAAGAAATGGACTGTTTTGTTTGGCTAACAATATGGAACCGATCATTTAAGATGTAAGTTTGAAAAACTCAAACCAAGTTTAACTTACTGGTCCAGAGACCGGTATTTAGGTGACCAAAGTTGCTATGGTCAACACATTAGCAACCCTAAAGAAGAGAGCCTGGGCTGGAGATATGGCTCAGCGGTTAAGGCACTTGTCTCCAGTGCCTAAGGCCCTCGGTTCAATTCCCCAGTACCCACATAGGCCAAATCCACAAGGTGGTGGCCTTGGTGCTCTCTCTGTCTCTGTCTCTGTCTCTGTCTCTGTCTCTGTCTCTGTCTCTCTCTCTCTCTCTCTCTCTCTCTCTCTCTCTCTCTCTCATCATCTATCTCCTGTATCTCTCTGCTTGAAAATGAATAAATAAAATATTTTTTAAAAACTTAAAAAAAAAAGAAGAGAGCCTAACTGCTCTCCATTGAAGCAATGGAAAGGATCCCCAAGTGTTTCCATCCAGGAAGGACTGAATGGTAGATGTGCAAACTCTTTTGGATGTTAATAGCTAAAAGGAAGAAACCTGCTCTTCAAAGTCACAATTTGTATCATCCTTGAATTGACTATGTCCTGCATGCCTGGTATTACTTTTGGTAGCATGAAAAAATGTATGATTGGAGTGGGTCAGGAAGTGCACATGGTGCCAGGAGCCACTGCTGAGATGGAGTATATGGAACAGGGCAAGAAGTCCCTGATAGGCCAGTGAAGCCATTGGACGAAGATGGACTGTGTTTTGCCATGGAAAACCAATGATGTTTTGGACATACCAGGACTGTGCAATGGCCACCATGGAGCACTGTTGGCTAGGGATGGAAATTTTCCCAGTTATTCCGCCAAGCTGGAGTGACGGAATTGGAAAATCCAGAAACTGTCAGTCACTGGTTGTGAAATCAGACTTCAACTTCAGAGGTTTGATTTTGCTTAGTGGTTGTTGAGTTTGCATTATCTAGTCTTTTTATGCCTCAAAGAAGTTGGAAACATATACTCCGTGCCATAATTTGTTTAAGGGTTTTTTTTTTTTGAGGTAGGGTCTTGCTCTAGTCCAGGCTGGCCTGGAATTCACTATGTAGTCCCAGGATGGCCTTGAACTCATGGTGATCCTCCTGCCTCTGCCTCCCCAGTGCTGGGATTAAAGGCATGTGCTACCACGCCCGGCCATAATTTGTTTAAATGCATGTAACTGGTTTTGATTTTACAGAAATAACAGTTAAAGGACCTTGCCTTGCTTGGTGGTGAGATTATGCATTTGAGGTAGTAAATGGAATAGTTATACAATGTTAGGTGAAATTATGATCTTGTTACTGTTTTCATCTAGAAATTAAGTATGATGTAAGGAGATATGGTTTGATGTCAAGCTGACAAGGGATGGACTTGTGATGGTGAGGTTTTGTTGTCCACTTGATCTTTTTAATTATCTTGGGTGGGTCTCTGAGGATGTTCACAGGAAGGCAGCCTGTCAGTAGGAGACAGGATGTAAGGAAGCTAAGGGAAGCTAGAAATTAATATCCCTTCCTGAGAGGGCAGTGCAAGAAGGAAATTCCTGAGACTCCGGAAGCATTAAGTCTGGGACAGGGTTGCAAGATCTTGCCCTAAGGCTATAAAGGGGGAGAAAAATCTTCTCTCTTCCAC
>PVHP010024997.1:0-25925 GCA_004024765.1 Zapus hudsonius
TCTCTCTCTCTCTCTCTCTCTCTCTCTCTCTCTCTCTCTCTCTGTCTCTCTCTCTCTTTATTTTAAATAAATAAAATATATTTTTTTAAAAAGCCAGTTCTGAGGGCATGGCCTGCCTGCCTGCTACCCCATGCCCCCTCGTCCTATAAGGGAGAAGGCAGAGGCCAGCCTTAGTTTACATGAGTTTGAGGAAACCAGGGGTGCTGCACTAACCAGATCCATTTCCTGAGGACAAGCCCTGCCTGTGTCCTCCCTCTGCCTGCCCTCAAGGAGACATCTCGACTCTGAACCCAGCAGTAAAGCAGTCCAGAGTGACAGGCTTTGCTGTGTGGGACACAACACGGTGAGATGCCAAGTCCAGCATTGACTTTGTTTACCAAGAACTCCATGGTCTGTTCCATGTGCCTGTTGCTGTCTGTGTCACTTCCTCAGCTTCAGTGTGGATGCTCCATCCCAACCCGTGACCACCAAGTGGTACTTAGAGGGCAGGACAAGGTGGATGTCCTACGCACCACAGGCTTCTGAAGAACAGGAGACGGAGGGGGAGGAGGCTAGGTGAGGGACAGGAGGCATGTCTTCATGCTGATCCACGTACATGCTTTCACACAAAGATACACATGCATGTGTTCAGCCATAATCTGGGAAGAGCCATAGAGCAAAGGCCTTGCCAGGTTTAAGCAGGATAATTACAGAGGAGTGAAAGAAACCACCTCAAATGCACCGAAATTGATTCCAGACAACCTGGTGGTAACTTTCCTAAGATATATATGTTCCTAGTGTTTGAAACAGTCTGCATGAGAGTTTAGGGGAATGATCATTGAAGGTAATTCAGGCCTGCAGGCTTTGCAAGCAAGTGCCTTTAACTGCTGAGCCAGACCAGGCTACAGTTTTTAATAGGTTGAGTGAGAAGGGGATGTGAGAAGTGAGAAGGGGTGAGAGCCTCAGGCAGAGCGAGAAGCAGGCTGCAGGGTGAGGCTGAAAAGTGCATGGCTTCTTATGCAGGGAGAAGCCCAAGGAGAGAGGCAAGAGACCAGAGCAGGCGGAGCTGAGATGGAGAGGAGACCAGATCCTTAGCGCTTACTCAAAATCAACTGCGAGGCCCTGGAGCGCCAAGGACCAGAGTAAAATGAGGCATTCCCTTTTTTCTTCTTATTTGCAGAGAGAGATAGGAGACTGACAGGGAACAAGAATGGCCACACCAGGGTCTCCTGCAAATGAACTCCAGATGCATGTACCACTTTGTGCATCTGGCTTTACATGGGCACTGGAGAATCAAACCCAGGTAGTTAGGCTTTGCAGGCAAGCACCTTAACCACGGAACCATCTCTCTAGTTCTAAGGCATTCCTTTTTATTTGTAACTTTTTAAATGAACTTTGTGCGTGTTCCTCAATGTCACAGACTAGCAGAATGAAATAGGGCAGACTGCAGGAACGCTCTGTCATTTTGTCCACTTTAGTGATGTGCACAGTGAAGCATCCTTACAACTTGCAGCCTAGAGCTCTGCTTAGGAGATACCTCTGGCTGCACTGTTAGGACACAGTTAGGACCCAAGGGGTAGCAGTGGAAAGGTGAGGAGCATTCTGATCTAGAGACAACTGGATTTGCCCTCAAATTAAATGTGTAGGTAAGAAAAAGACAGGATTTGGGGGGGGACAGGATTTCGGGATCATTCCAAGGATAGGGCCTGGGCCACTGGAGGGAGGAAAGAGTGAGCCAAGAATGAGGTGGAGGGTGGGGATGTGGCTCGGTTGGTAATGCTTGCCTAGTGCAGAAAGCCCTGGGCTTGCTCCCAGCACTGCATAAACCAGGCATGGTGGTGTGCTCCTGAAATCCCAGCTCTAAGGAGGTGGAGGCAGGAGGGACAGAAATTCCAGTTCATCCTCAGCTACACAATGATTGGGGCCAGGCTGGACCACATGAGCCTTTGTCTTTAAAAACTTTGTGTGTGGGGGGGGGGATGCTGAGGAGCTGGCCCTGGGTAAAGTGCTTGCTATTCCAACATGAGGACTCCAATTTAGAACCCATGGGAAAGTGTCTACAGTTCCAGTGAGCAAATGCAAGACACAAGGCAGAGACAGGAAAGTCCCTAGAAGCATGCAGGCCACTGCAGAAGCAGCGGGGAACACCAGCATGGCTGTGGCTGTTTCCCCAGTGCAGACGAATGTTACTCTCTGCTCTTGGGTGACATCTCAGACCTGAGTGATGGATCAGAGCCATAGCTAAGACCTACTGTTTCTTCCTCACATCTTCTCAGAAGTTTCCTGAGGGGGAGGATAGGACACTGGTCAGAGGAGCTGAATAGGAGAGAGGATGAGAATTGAAGGCGCTGAGATAAAGTTCCAGCCAGAAAGTGGGCCTGACAGGAGCCTGAAGTACAGCTGAGGGGCTAGGGGTGCAGGCCTCGGGGCTGGGTGAGGGGGGACTTCACTCTGTACCTTCCTGGCATTCCCAGACTGAGGGGTGGGCAGCATCTCCAATCTCAAGGTCAAGAGGTGTTCCTCCCAGGGAGGATGGGGTTTTCCCAGTGCCACAAAGCTGGACATGAGCAGCTCTCCAGGCCACAGGTCAGCTTCCTAGCAGCCAACAGTGAGGACCCAGGAAGTCTGGGACGTGTAGTGTGTGACTCCCCCTGGAGCCCTGCAGAGGGAAGGCTTCAGGTAGAGAGATGGTAACTGTAGAATGTAGACTGTCCCAACCAAAGGGGCCCAGAGAGCCACTATGGGCTCCTAAATCCCAGGACAGGAGCAGAGAAGCCTGCAGCGCTGTGGAGTCCCAACAACACTGTGCCCTACCTGGGCCATGCTTCCTCCTTGCTTTGCCCTTGAGTCTGTCAAACCTAAGCCCCTAATTCTGGCCAGACCTCCTGCTAGGTGCCTGTTCCTAGGGAGGGATGGACCTTGAACTCCTAGCAATCCTTCCACCTCAGCCTCCTTTAAGGGCATGAACACTGTGTCTGGCTGGGGTGGGGGACATAGCACCACCTCTCAGGATTCCCTAGAAACGCCACCCAATGTGCCAGAAGCATCTTCAGGGAAACAGGGGCCTGGATGGTTCTCTCTCTCTCTCTCTCTCTCTCTCTCTCTCTCTCTCTCTCTCTCTCTCTCTCTCTCTCTCTCCAGTGACATAAGCTGTTGGGTGTGACCTGCTACAAGAGACCACCTAATTAATGGTGGTCGTGAGGGGAATGAATGTGTCTGCTTTCCCTCTGGGCCAGAGCCCCAGAGGCTGGCTCTGTGCTCGCTCTTCCAGAGACCAGCAGTTTCAGCTCCCTCCCGATGTTTGCAGTTCATTGTGTGCAGTGTGGGGGTGGGAGGGGTGTCAGGGAGCATCCCATTAGACTGAGCAACCCACGCAGGCAGAGAGGAAGGAGGACTGTTCATTCAGCTAACCTTTATCATGTACCTGCCCACCACGCAGGACCCTGGGGACCCCACGGTAAGGTCTTTTCTCTGCTGGCAGGGGGCCCATGGTGTGGTGATGAGGACTCTAGTGAGGTGTGACTAGGGGCAGAGTGACTCTGAGGAAAGGAGGGAGGAAGCTAGATGTCCCTGAGGACTTCACAGAGGAGGGGCTGGTAGATGCCCTGGCTTCACTCAGGAATAGCACCCACTTGCTGTGGGGCTGTGTCTCCATGTCTCTCTGCCCCTTCCCTCCCCATCCTTCCTTCTTGTCTGCCTTAGTTCCTCTGTCTTATGGAACTCCTGGATCCGGAGGGGCCCTGGAAGCCCCTGGCCAAGCCCCTTCTGGTATTCCCAAGGAAGCAGCAATAGAGAGATAACAACGACTCGCCCAAGGTCACTCAACTGTTTTGGCGGTCTGGTTCTCTTTGTTGTTCCTTTCAGTCATATTTGTCTCGTGTGTGTGTGTGTGTGTGTGTGTGTGTGTGTGTGTGTGTGTGTACACATGCTCACACACAGAACTGACAGAAAAGCAAAGTCACCCCTAGAGACAGGCCCCTACATAGTGGCAGCCTGTGTAGTGGGCACAGAAACGCTGTGCCACCAACAGGGAGGAACACAGCTCAGGAAGGGGGTGGAGAGCCGCTATGCCTGAGCCCCTCTGGTGGGGTGGGAGTGGAAGCTGTTGGGATACAAAAGCCCTTCCACCCATCTCTGAGGACTGAGCCTGGCCCCAAGGTGTAGCTAGAGTTCCCTGAGGGCCTGGGGCTAGAGGTCCCCCCACCCCGACAAGCCCCAGAATTTAGTGCCCAGAGAAGGGTGTACGATGAGGTTAAGGATGGGCCAGATTCCAGAAGTCAAGGGTCCCAGCCCCGAGAGCTCCAAGAGGTCTCTCTCCACACATGGCCCAATAAAATCAGGATCATTTTATTTCGAGAAGGCGCTGGGATGTAGGGAAAGCCGGTGGAGGAAGGGGGTCTCTCTCACAAGCTGTCCTTTCTCTCTCCAATCTTCTCTCCTTTGTTCCGCCCCTGCCGCCCTCCCTTCCTCTCCCCTGCCAGCTTCCCTTCTCTCCTTCCAGCCTCTTCCATTCCCCCTCCCCGCCCTCTTCCCAAGCCCCCCCAGCTGTGTCCCCTATAGGGACCTCCACCGAGGGCGGGGCGCGATGCTCTGAGCTGGGGCCGGGCTTCCGTGGCCATGGTCCCGCAGGGAAGGAGTTAAGTCAGTTCCCCGCATCCCTCCTCCCCCGGCCGGCCGCCGTGGAGTCCTGCAGCTGGGCCCTGGGCTGACCTTCACCGGGAGGGAGGCTGCAGTGCGCATGCCCAGGCCCGGGACCGGCGCGGGCCCTCCGGCCCGGGCCCCCCAGCGCCCCGGCGGCGGCGGCGGCCCGCTCTCTGGGTTCCGCGCGGTGGGGGCGAGGCGGCCGGGCGGTCCGTCCGTCTGTCCCGCAGGCTGGCCGCGGCGCGGCGCTCCCTGCGCGGGGAGCGGCGCGGTGCCATTCGGTGCTTCTGCGAGGGAAGGAGAGATGGGGGGACGGCAGGGGGGACTCCGGCTCCGGGCCGCCGCGCCGCGCCGCCGGCTTCGCCCCACACACGCTCTCTCGTCCACGGGGTGCGGCCTGCGCCCCGGCTCTCCCCGGGCCACTTCGGACACGCAGGCAGGCCCCGTGGGCGACGTGGCCCTGCCCGGCGCCCTGGCCTTTGTGTGATGGAAGCCCCAGCCTGAAGCCGCTCGGCTTTCGGGTGAAAGTCTCCCTGGTTCCAGGGCCGCTGCTCGGTGTGCGAACGCGTCTGCCTCTCTGTCGTGGGATGTGCGGGAGGTCGGCCTGTGCCTGTATGTGCGCATCCACGCGGCCCCCTGTTCCTCTGGAGCTCGTCCTGTGTGCTCCATGGTGCGTGTCTGGGCAGTACCTACTCATGGCTGTTATCTCTGTGGCACCCAGAGGGGTGGCCTTATCTATGGAGCTGAGTGATGCTCTCCAGTTCTGTACTGGTGACCACATGGCCCTTGGTGTAACTACCTTCCACAGCCTCCACCACCAAGACCACCCACCCATCTCCCAGCCCCCTTACAAATGCAGAGTACCCCCTTTCCCTCCCTCCCTCCGTCTTCCCAAGTTGGGGAGCCAGTGTACTTCTTCTGTTGTCTTCTTTTCCCAAAGGGTTTCTCCAAAAGTTGAGGGCACTTAGCTTTACCCAAAGCCTCGAGGTGTCTAGCTCTCTCCAGAACACCAAGGTCCCTGCTAGAAGCAGTCTCGGGCCAGTGTAGTGACTCAAGTCTTCAGGTAAACAGAAGAAACTGTGGCTCTGTTCCCTGACTCGTTGAGCCTTGCGCACATCCTTGGCTTTTGATGTGGAGTCCTTGTCCCCAGGCATGGGGGGGGGGGGTAGACCAGCCTCTGACCTCAGCAGCCAAAGGCTTTTGAGAGAGGCACTGGGCATTTGGACAAGACCATGATCTATGCATGAGTAAAGGCAGGGAAGGCTTCCTGCAGGAGGTGTGGTCTGACCTGGGCCTTGAAGGGTGGTTGTGACTGACTGGCAGAGGGCAGGGGAAGGTACTGGAGGCAAATGACCTGACAGGAGCTGAACTTCACCCAGGGGGTGAGTAGGGGTGCAGGTGAGAACTGACCTGATGGGCATCTCCCAGGTTATCAGCAGTCACCTTCAAGGTCAGCAGAGGCAGCCCACCCTCTCCACCAGGAACCCTCTGTCTGGCCTTTCAGAGTGTCACTTCAGAGTGACAGAGGGCACCTGAGTGGGTAGTGACAGCCAAGCTTCAGACTCCCAGCAGAACATCCCTTTTGTTCCTTGACCTCTTAGGACCTTCTGAAGGGTCAAGGGTCAGGACACCCCCCCACACACACACACACTAGGTCTTCTGGACTCAACTTCCAATGAGTGTTCCTTCCAGCAGACTTCCTTGAGCATTGTCCCTCCCTTACCTGAAGTCTCTGAGGTCCCAAAGCCCACAGGAGCTGGCTTCAGAGGAGGATGGGGGCGTGGCTCGGGGGACTTGGGCGGGGCGGGGCGGGGGCTCCGCTGGGGAATCTCAGGATTTGCCCCTCCCTCTGATACTTTCTCCACTCCAGGGTCAGCAGCTCCCTTCACACCGTACCTTGGGGGGCTCCCTTATCTTCTGACCCCGTATCCTTGCTTTCTTTGGGGTCCTGAAGCGGGCCCGTTATCCCTTCTCCTCTGGATCCGCACCTCTAAGGGTTCCCGCCCCTAAGCCTCAGTCTTTCCTCCATTCCCTCCTGTTCTCTTCCTGTTCTCATGAGCCCAAACCACATCCCTCTTTCGGAAACACTTTCCCCTACGGCCTTCGCTTTCTTACGTAGAGACAAAGAAAGACCCACAAACCCCGAAATAGAGCCCCATAGAGCTGAGACACAGGCCTTGCGGTGGCCGTCACGCAGGCGCGCAGGCACCCGCGGCTGCCGTGGAGGGAGCACACCGCGGCGATTGTCGGTGCACGCGTAAACACCCACACCTCCGCCCCCGCGCCGTGCCACAAAAGGGTGCGGACGCACGGCGCGCGAGACAAGGGCGCACACATCTGCGGGCGCCGGGGAGCCCGCGGGGCCCGGCACACCCACCGCAGGCGGCCCGGGCCGAGGCGAGGCCTCCTCCGGGCGGCCGGGCGCGGGCTCCCCCCGGATTCCTCCAGCCGATGTTTCCCTACTTGGCCTGCCTGGTCTCTGGGGAGAGGGCCTCAGAATGCGGCCGGAGCCACTTGGGGGAAGAAAGTTGGAACTGGCCGTTCCCTGCCCGGCTCTGCCGGCCAAGTCCCTAACCGAGAAACTATTTGTAGCGCGGGCGGGCCGGGTGGTCGGCGAGCCCCCCCACCGCCACCTCCCCGGCATCCCCTCCCTCCTTCCCTCGGTCCCCGCGGGCCCGGGGCGGCCTGGGCTGCAGTGCCCGCCGCTGCCCTGCGCCCGGCTTCCCTGGGCGCGCGGCGCGCCGCGCCTCGCCGCTTATCTGCGCTGTCTGGCCAGCGCGGGGTGCCCGGGCGGGCTGCTCCGTCCCCGCCGCGTCCGCGGGCAGACCCCGGGCCGCCGGACTATTTCTGTCTTATCAGTGCAGGAATGCGGCAGCCGCGGCGGCGGCGGCGGCGGCGGGCGGGCGGCGGCGGCGGCGGCGTGGGCCGTGGGCCGTCAGGGCAGCCCTGAAGGGGCCCCCTCCCCACTCCGCTCGAGTAGAAGTGTGAGAGAGCCCAGCAGGACTCAGAGGGGAGAGTTGGAGGAAAAAAAGGCAGAAAAGGGAAAGAAAGAGGAAGAGAGAGAGAGAGTGAGAGGAGCCGCTGAGCCCACCCCGATGGCCGCGGACGAAGTTGCCGGAGGGGCGCGCAAAGCCACGAAAAGCAAACTTTTTGAGTTTCTGGTCCATGGGGTGGTGAGTGGGGGAAAGTTAGCGGGGGCGGGTGGGCGAGCGAGCTGGCTCGGGCTGAATGGAGGGTGATCGGGAGGGGCCGCCAGCGCGCGCCCGTCTCCCAGCCCTCCGGCTGGGGGGCACCCCGGTCACGGCCCAGCCCCGGGACCCTGCGGGCACCCTGGCATCCGAACACGTCGCCAAGTGGCCGGCTGGGGATGGGCGCGCGGCGGGCGGGCGGGCGGCCGGGAAGAGAGGCGACAGCTTGAGCTCTGGGTAGAGGGGTGGGACGTGGGGACTGTGTCCCCCAAGTGTGGAGGGGATCCCCTCCAGAGTCGACGTGTTCTTGTCTTCGGTTCTTTTACTGGTGGGCCCAGGTGTTATCCCCTCCCACCCCCGTGCCCCGGGGATGGGGGGTGGGGTGGCGGCCGGTGGGGACTGGCTGGGCAGGGTTGCCTGTTGTCCCTGTTCACCCATCGCTGGGACAGTGTCACTCTGACTGGGTCTCGGGGGCAAGGAGCAGGTGACCCTGGAAGGCACAGTGAGCAGCGAAGCTCTCTAGCTCTCTGGCTCAGGGACCTCGGCATCTAGACCCTGGGGACTTGGCTATGGCCTCTGCTGTCCAGCCAGGGAGAGGCCTGCTTGAGGGGTGGACCCCACGTTAAGCCTTAACACCTAAAAGGTGTGAAGGAAGGACTGAAGTTGGGGACTTGAGGCCTAGAAGCCAGAGGAACAACACTCTACTGTCCTGCCACAAGCAGGCTGTGAAGACACGTGGGAAGCCTGAGGGAGCTCAGGGGGTGGTGGCCTGGACTGAGTCCGTGGGGGGCAGGTTGGGAGGCTTGTGGGAGGAGCTCCAGGCTTGGGGTGGGTGATGGAAGGGGGAAGCAGTCACTTTTACTATGACCAAATTTGGTTGTGACCCCAAGAAGGCACCTTCTCCCTGAGGTAGATGGGGGAGGCCCCAGACTTAGCCTCTTATGGCACTACCCCATAAGAGTGGGGGTCCTGGAAGCCCCCCTCTGAGGGCCTCTCAGTCAGCTAGTATCGCTGTCTTTGATGAATGGGACAGGAACTGATAGGGAAGAAGGCTTCCTTGAGGCAACTTGTCCTCCAGTCCCTGGGATCTCTGGGGACAAGTTCCCAGAGCATCCTGTGAGCCAGTAGAGTTACCAGCTAACTAAGCTGCTCAGAGGAAGTCACTTAAAAAGGACCATCCAGTGGGGAGAGAGGCTGAGCACATGGGTTTGAATATGGCCCCCACAGGGCTTTAGTTCTTGGGTGACTACTTCCAACGCCCCTTCTATGGTAGTGGGGAATGGTTAGGCCTCAGCTGCCACCCTGGAGTCATGAGTGACAGAGTCAGGTGGCTTGGGGGAGGCAAACACACAGGCAGGCAGGTTCCAGTGCTGAAGAAATGGGCAGAGACAGCTGTGGCTGGGGGTGGAGACCTTAAGGGAAGAAAAAGTTCAGGAAGAGACAGCAAGCCCCAGGGTCAGAGTTGTCTCCTTGTATCTGGGAGTAAGATGGGGGGGGGGTAAATAATAGAGGGCCAGGGTCTGCATCCTTCCCTCCCAAATTACCTTTCTACTTTCCCTGGCCTAGGTCCCCGGCCCCATCCTATCTCCCCTTTACAGACCGTATACCTCCCCATCTCCCTTCTGAGGTCCTGTGTCTTGTTGGACTACTCAGGGACAATGGTCAGAGAATATGACGGGCCTCATTTCTGTCCCAAAGCCCTCTTCCTCCCCCTCCATCCTCTGTGACACTAGTCTGCCCTCACTGGGCTGGGGTAGGGAATGGGTCTCTCAGATCTAGGCATGGGGAGAGAGAGATGGGTGCAGACAGGCTGCTGCCTCTGACGCACCGGCCGCCCACCTCTAGCACTGCTCTCTACTCCCATTCAGAGAAATTTGGCAGGGTCTGACGACACCAGCCCCCTCAGGTGCCCTTGCCCAGCCTCCAGCCTTCACCTTGGGAGAAATGAAGGAGGCAGGCAGGCAGGGAAACCCCTGAATGTAGAGACCTGGAGCCAGCTGAAGAGACCAAGGGGCCAGAATTGGGGGACGCAGAGAGGGGAGGCTGGGGAGGAGTCTGTGCCGGAGTTCAGAGAAGCAAGGGGTGGTGGGGGCTGGGGGGCCTTTAGAGAAGCCCCGGGAAGCTAGAGCTCTGGCTCTGGGGAAGCAGGGACCAGTCAGGTGTGGTCTTTGTGGCGAGGAGCACCGTGACCTTGGCGAGGTCGCTTTTCTCCTTGAGCCGCAGTGGCTCCATCTGTCAAGTGGGGATGAAAGGACCTGCCCAGTCTGGCTGGCAGAGGAGCTTAGAGACGTGAACATTCTTTGAAAGGTTGAAAGGGTCCATTAATATTCATCCTTGCGGCACCTTGCGCGGCTGCGAGGCTGGGCTCTGCCCTGGGCAATTGCCTGGCTTCAGTTAGCTTCCTGCAGTGAAACGCCGCGCCCCCTCCGCCCGCCCGCCCGCCGCCGAAGCCGCGCAGATTCCCGCGCCCCTGCCCCTCCCACCCATCGTTCCCACCCACCCACCGCTCAGCGCTCAGGGTCACCAGCCCCGGGTCCCGGCGAGGGGTGGGGACGCCGGCTCCGCGGGCCAGCGGCCGGGGACCCCCGATCTGACCCACGGGTGTCGTGTCGGCTTCACCTCCCGCCCCACCCCCTAGCGCCCCGGGATGCCGTCTGGAGCCCGGATGCCCCACCAGGGGGCGCCCATGGGCCCCCCGGGCTCCCCGTACATGGGCAGCCCCGCCGTGCGACCCGGCCTGGCCCCCGCGGGCATGGAGCCGGCCCGCAAGCGAGCAGCGCCCCCGCCCGGGCAGAGCCAGGCCCAGAGCCAGGGCCAGCCGGTGCCCACCGCCCCCGCGCGGAGCCGCAGGTGAGTGGGGTGGGGGGCGCCGTGGAGGGACGCGCAGGGTTGGGTGGGCAGAGTCCTCGGGAACCAGGTGGGCTGGAAGAGAAGAGGAGGAACGGTTTGCAGGGACCTAGCCTTCCAGGGTTGAAGACCCTCTGGGGAGGGTATGGGGGCACTGGTCCGTTCTTTTGTGTGCCCGTGGTGAAGGCGGGCTGCGGCAGTCAGCAGCCAGGGGCCCCTTCTCTGCACACGCCCCGCGCCTTTCTGCTTGTAAGTCGTTCCCCCACCCCTTACCCCAAGTTTTAGGGGACGCTTCAGTCTTTGGGAATCCAGCTGTTGTGCATAGACCTAGCTTTAGTGTGTTTCCCAAAGTGCGGTCCTGTGGCACCTTCCTGTGGAGTCCCCTCCAGACCTCCATAATCCCAGACACCGGGAGTGGCTGTGGAATCTGGGGTTCACTTTGTGGCTGGGTGGTAGCCCCTGCTCAGTCCCACTCAGGCACTGAGATTGAAGAGCTGCCATAACCCTTCCCAGAGGCCAGGTCTGCCCTCGAGCTACGAGCTACGGGGACCAGCCCATTTTAGTGTCTGAGCAGTTGCACCCCCAAAGTCCCTGCTGTCTTCTGGCAAAAGCGACGCCCCATGGGCATCAGTATTTAGCCAAACACACATGCTTTCCTTTGCACAACAGATGGATTCCTATAAAAGGTGTAATATCAGTTTTACCTCATGATTAAACGTTTTTTTTTACACATCGAGGAAAAGTCACCATTTATAGGAATCTCATAAATTCTTTTACAAAGTGAATTATTTTGTCTAGTAGTAAAGAATTACCTCGTTTTGCCATGTATACATCAGTTTTGTGTAAATTGCTTAAAGCAACTCATCCCTTTAAGGACAGCTGCTTACCCAGCCGGAGAATGGGTTTCTCCTTGAACCAGAGTTGCTGGCCTGGCCCTAGACTGGATTTACGCACAGGAAGGGGCAGTGGGCAGGAACACCACATGGGGGCGGTGTAGAGCCATCCTCAGGGCTGTGTTCAATCTTGGAGGGCCAAAGATCGTCTGGGTTGCTGTTGGAAACCAGCAGCACCCTCAGCTCAGGCGCTATCTACCCTAGCCCCAGGCAGCCCAGACCTGGGCCAGATCACAGTCATACAGAACATCTGCATACTTCCTGGATTCCTGGGTGTGTTGGCAGGTGGTCTGAGGCTTACAAGGGTGGTAGAAGCACAAGTCCCTGCTCCAGTAAGGGGTGGAGGTGGGATGGCAGGAGGGCTCAGGTCTCCCAGTCTCTGAGCTCAGGGCCCTCTAGGACAGGTACCTCCTGCTAGGTAAGAAGGGCAGGTGCCAGGGCCCCACCTCCCTCTCCTCTGTCTTTCCCACTCCCCAGCTTTTCTCAAACACTTCTGCAGCCCCCATCTTTTTGGCTGCCTCCCCTCCCACTAATTCCTTGTAAGTCTGAATTTCTTTGCCTCTGAGGATATATGGTAAGGGGCAAGAAGGTGCCAGGCCACACAATGGACCAGTGACCCTGCTTTCCAAGGGAGGACAGAGTGCCAGCTCTATATCACCATTGTAGCCCCTCAGGCGGGCAGAGGAGGGAGTAGGCTGTGGGAACCCCAGCCAGGCGGGCGGAGATGTCGGGATAATTTAGCAGGTGGCCTCGTTACTCCCAGATCTGTCGCCATGGTAACCTGGTTTTTTCTTTAAAAAATGTACAGTGCCAAGAGGAGGAAGATGGCTGACAAAATCCTCCCTCAAAGGGTGAGTGCCTTTCACAGCCTCCCCCAAGGGGCCCCCACCCTCTGCTGCTCCTCCCTCCCTCCCCCTTGGGAGCAGCTTCATAGTCTCTTTCACTTTTTGTTTTAAAAGCTCATTAAGAAGTGAGGCTCCCCATGCTAGAGGGTGGGGTGCTGCCTGAGGAAAAGGAACTGGGGAGCTCTGGGAGCAGAACATGGGGCCTGGGGTTCAGGGGTTGAATGTGAGCAGTCCAAAGACATAAAGGCATGGGACAGAGGGGACAAGATGCTGCTGGGTGAAGGGACCAGCAGTGGCAGCATGGGAAGGGACAGCTGGAGACAATGCTCTGCTCGCTCCCAAATGTTTCAGGTGCCCAGAGTCCCTTGGCAGTTTGTAGGAACCCAAGGGTAGCTATATGACAAGGGAGGTGACAAGGTGAGGTTAGGTGCTTGTGACTGCTGGGCTGCCTCCTTCCTTGATGACATGCATGGATCTCCCGGAGAGAGAAGCATTTTTTTATCCACACACAATGAGGCCAGATAATGGAGTCCTGGGGACCAGTCCTATCTGCACGGTTACAATTGCACACCCTGAAATCAAATGGACAGCTCTTCTCCAAGTTCTTTGTGCCCTGCGATCCCAGAGCAGGCCTCCATTCTGCACTGCAAGACTGACCTAGCTCTGCTGCTCCTCCAGATCCGGGAGCTGGTCCCCGAGTCCCAGGCTTACATGGACCTTCTAGCATTTGAAAGGAAACTGGATCAAACCATTATGCGGAAGCGGGTGGATATCCAGGAGGCCCTGAAGAGGCCCATGAAGGTGCCTTAGTGTGGGGGTAGGAAGAGGGTTCTAAGGCTGTGCCCAGGGACCCCTCAGTGGGTGCATGTAGCCTTGGTTCTGTACTGTGCTCTTCGTTTCTACAGCAAAAGCGGAAGCTGCGTCTCTACATCTCCAATACTTTTAACCCTGCAAAACCTGATGCTGAGGACTCTGATGGCAGCATTGCCTCCTGGGAGCTGCGGGTGGAGGGGAAGCTCCTGGATGATGTACGTCCTGGCCCAGGTCTCTCCAGGTGTCCTGGGGTGGGTATGGGCTGAGTTAAGAACTTAACCAGATATCTGCACCAAGGGATGGGGAATCAGCCCTGGCTGGGGTGGGTGGGCCTGGGAACAGAGGACTGCCTCTAAGTGTGCTGTTTGCCTGCTACCAAACTGGCCCATTCTGTATCCATGGTCCTTTTCTGCCCCCACAGTCCCTGTTCCTTTCCCACAGCCCAGTAAACAGAAGCGGAAGTTCTCTTCCTTCTTCAAGAGTTTGGTCATTGAGCTGGACAAAGACCTTTATGGCCCTGACAACCACCTCGTGGAGGTAAGACAGACCACTCCTGCCCGCCCATAGGCCTGAGGAGCTGAAGAACCTACATAGGTTTAGACTGATGACCACCTCAGAGCATAGGACCCACAGATCTAGATGGGCCTGTGGGTGACCCAGCTCTTCCCCCTGAACAGTGGCACCGGACACCCACCACCCAGGAGACAGATGGGTTCCAGGTGAAGAGGCCGGGGGACTTGAGTGTGCGCTGCACCCTGCTCCTCATGCTGGACTACCAGGTCTGCGTGCCACCCTCCCAGCCTGTGCCACAAGAGGCCCCAAGCCCAATGACCCCTGACCCTGAGCTCTTCCAACTCCCTCATTGGATCTAATTTCCTGGTTATACTTTGTTCCAGCCTCCCCAGTTCAAACTGGACCCCCGCCTGGCCCGGCTACTGGGATTGCACACACAGAGCCGCTCAGCCATTGTCCAGGCTCTGTGGCAGTATGTGAAGACCAACAGACTACAGGACTCCCACGACAAGGAATACATCAATGGGGACAAGTATTTCCAGCAGGTAACCTCTCTCCTAAACTCAGGGACATGGGGGGGGGGGGAGAAGAGTTTTCTCCAAGTAAAAAGTGCCTTCCCTCACTAAGCTGAGCTCTCAAGTACCAGAAACAGTCATAACCATGGCCAGGGTCTAGTCCAGGCCCTTTCACAGATGAGCTCCAGCTGCAGCTGACCCATTTCGCCTCCCCAAAGAAGGAAGATCTACTGGGAAGCCAACAGCATCTTAGAATGTAATCTGGGTACTTGGAGTTAGGATCCCAGGTTCTAACTCTGGGTCTAGACTTGAGATGTTATTGGGGGGGGGGGACAAAGACTATGCCATCAAATGTATCAGCAGCTAAGAAAAATAAAACTGCTGCAAAAGTGACTTGGCAAAGTTCTACCAGTCTAATTATTAATACATTTTAAAATAAGCACAACAGCTAAGTCTGGGTAGTAGTTATTTATTGAGCACTTACCGGGCACTGCTCCAGGCACTTACCTATGTGTATTGAGTCTCATGACAAACAGTGAGATGAGGATTACTAGTCCCCCCATTTGAGAGATGAGGACAGTAAGGGCTGAGGTGTGAAGTAACTCAGGGTTGTACAGAATGTGGTGAGGAGGGCTCACACCCAAGCAGGATTCAGGGCCATACACCCACCTCCGCGTCAGCCAAGCTAGTGGCCTCACCTCCAGCCTGGCTCATCACAGTAAGCACCCAGGAATATGACTTGTTCTCAGCTTTATGTGGTCTTTCCAGAATGGTAGGATCTCGAACTGTAGTTACCTTCTCTTCAGAGAAGAGTAACCTCCCTCTCAACTGTCCTGCTTCAGATTTTTGATTGTCCCCGCCTGAAGTTTTCTGAAATTCCCCAGCGCCTCACAGCCCTGCTGCTGCCCCCTGACCCAATTGTCATCAACCACGTCATCAGGTAAGATGGCCCCAGCTTGCTTGCTTCTCAGACCAGGGATTTCCTGCCTTCTCTGTCCCACCCATACCCCTGCTTTCTACCTCTCCTCTCCCTCCTTGAGTACCCACCACAAGCCCACGGCCCTGGGCTTCTGGGGGGGGGAAGGGGGCCATGGAAACCAAGAGCTGGACTTCCCTGGCAGTGTGGACCCATCAGACCAGAAGAAGACAGCGTGCTACGACATTGATGTGGAAGTGGAGGAGCCACTGAAGGGGCAGATGAGCAGCTTCCTCCTGTCCACGGCCAACCAGCAGGAGATCAGTGCCCTGGACAGTAAGGTGGGGCCCAAGCCCAGAGCTAGAGTGGGGCATTGACCCAGGGAGCACAGAGCACTCAGACCAGACTAGAAGCCTTCCTTGTCCAGGTTCAGCTATGCCCACACCCTGCCCCCCTTTGCCAGGCTCAAAAATAAAGCAGGGGCTCTGAGGGGCTTGCCCTTCACGGGAGAGGCAAGTCCCTCTTCCCTCCCTCCCTCCACACCACCCTCTTCCTTTGCCCATCCTAGGGGCAGGTGGAAATTATGCCTTTCTACCTGTAGATCCATGAGACGATTGAGTCCATAAACCAGCTCAAGATCCAGAGGGACTTCATGCTAAGCTTCTCCAGAGACCCCAAAGGCTATGTCCAAGACCTGCTCCGCTCCCAGAGCCGTGACCTCAAGGTGAAGTGGGAGGCCTAGGGAGCACTGGAGTGAAGACAAGCACATGGAAGGAAAGACATAAATGTTGTACCCTGGGGCAGGTGAGGCACTCAGAGCTGACCCCATGTTTGCTCGCTCCCTCCCTCCCTCCCTCCCTCCCTCCCAGGTGATGACAGATGTGGCTGGCAACCCTGAAGAGGAGCGCAGGGCTGAATTCTACCACCAGCCCTGGTCCCAGGAAGCCGTCAGCCGCTACTTCTACTGCAAGGTAGGGGTCCCCTGTACTCGAGGCTTCCCCTTTCTCCTAGAAAACCCTTCTTCTCATGAGTCAGCAATCCTTTGTGTCACTCATGGTGACCTACCTCTCCACCACCCCTCACTCCCCATGCAGCAACTTCCTGGCTCTGACTTCCAGGGTGGGTGCTAGGTAGGTGGGCTGTCCTGGTCACTCACCAGGATAACCATCACCCGCCCCTGCTACACTTCCTCTAAAGATCCAGCAGCGCAGGCAGGAGCTGGAGCAGTCACTGGTCGTGCGCAACACCTAGGAGCCCGCCAACAAGCACCACTGTGGACCAGCGACAGCCCTGGGCTCTGGCCTCCCTCCCCTGCTGTCCTAGAAGGTGGGGAGGATGGATTAAAGGTCATTCATCAGACAGCAGCCTTGTGGTCACTGGGAACTGGGAAGGAGGAGGGGGGAAGAGAGGGAGGGGAAGGCTGTGGACCTGACAGACTCCCCACCTCCCTCCCTCAGATTCTTTAAGCCATTTTCCCTAGACCTAAAAACAGTTTGGCAGAAGATACTTTTAATAACATTTTCTTATTTAAAAAAATACAACAACCACCTGTCCATCACCTTGCCTTGCCCTTCCTCAGGCTATGGCAGCTGGGGGGGGGGGGGTCAGGGTAAGGTCTCCCACAGGATGCTAAGTGCTGTTGGCCTGCTCCTGCTCAAAGAGAGCCATGGCCAGCTGGGCACGGCCCCCCAGACCCTCCAGGTTGCTAAGGCGGCAGCGGTGGTAGAGTTCCTCGCTGAGCCGGGGGCTGCAGTCCCGCAGGGAGAACTTCTGCACCAGCCCTGGCTCTACGGCTCGAAAGAGGTGGAGCCCTGAGAACCGGAGGAAAACATCCATCACCTCCAGCCCCTCCAGGGCTTCCTCCTCTTCCTGGCCTGCCAGTTCACCAGCCAGCCGGGCACGGGCTGCCAGGTAGTCAGCGTTGTAGAAGCAGCCCTCTGCAGATGCCTGCCGGTCAAATCTGCCCCCAACTGGAGCCCCCCGGGAAGGGTCTGCACCAGGAGGAGATGGGGGATCAGGACCCGGTCCTGAGGGTGATCTTTGTGGTGACAGGATGGGGTTAAACTCCTGGAAGTGCACTGGAAAAAAGGCCTGCCAGCCAGATATAGCGTTCATGCGACAGCGATTGAGGACTTCAGGCCCAGGCCTAGTCCATGCAGTGGCAAGGAAGAAGAGAGTGTCCACAGGGTGCTTCTTGGAGATCACGTCCATTAGTCGCACCTGGGAAGGGGCCTCGGCTCGCACGGCAAGCCAGGCCAGCCTTGCCCCAGGGTACCGTCGTTCTAACTCAGCCACCGCAGCCTTCACCCTGAGAAATGGATCAGGAGCCCCACGGCCACCTTCCCGGGGTCCATAGACCAGCAACAGGGTGAGCAGTGCATGCTCTCGAGGCTCCAGAACACTGGTGGCAAAGGCCTCAAGGAAAACCAGGGCTGCAGCAGCTTCGGCCACAAGGAGCGGCAGTACTAGCTGCACCCTGGTGGCCTCGGTGACATAAGGCATAGGCAGGATTTCCACCCGGCTCAGTGGCCGCAACAGGCTGACCCTGCGGGCCAGGGCCCGCCGGTGCCCACGCTGAGTCACAGCTTCCAGCAGCAGGTCCAGGGTGTACTCCATGCCCCGTGCTGGGTCAAAACGCCGATAGCCATTGAGCAGCCGCTGCTTCTGGAAGCGCAGACGGGGCTGGTAGCGGCGATTGAGCTGCTCCAGCGCAGTGTCCACGGCATCACCCACATCGGCCCTGCTTGCCCCCTGCAGCGGGCACTTGGGAGCCCCGTCTGCACAGGAGAAGGTGTGCTGCTCTGTGAAGTAGTCCCAGCCCAATACCTCAAAGCGAGAGTGTGGTGTGAAAGGGGCCGGGAGCCCAACAGGCCAGCTCAGCCCTGCCTTCCCCTCGGGAGTCAGCACCGTCAGGTTCCGGATCTGAGCCTAGGTTGGAGGGAATGCACCCAACATTAATACAGCGATAGGATCCCACCCACATCCAGCTGCCCAAGCTCCGAGGTTCCAGCAACAAAGCTCTGGCTATCCGAGTCCCCTCCACACGACGGTCTTCAGCTTTCAGGTGCAGAGGGAAGATGAGTGGTACCCACCTTACACAACTGCTGCCAGGAAGTGGAAGGGGATGGAGGGCATTCTGCCCAGGAAAACGGATCTCAAAGCCCAAAGCTCAACAATCTTTTGCTCCCATGCCCTCAGAACTCACATTCTCTTCATGATCAGACAGACCTTAATCCTTATCTGTACCCCACCTATGATGACTCCCACCAGCTCTGGCTCAGAGACAACACAATTCCTCCCCTTTCTACCTTTGGATCTCTTAGGACAGTCCTAGAAGCATGGGAGCTTGTGGGCTTCCGCCTCCTCAGTGGAGAGACACCCTTGAAGAGCTTAACCAGTCAGCTAGAACACTAGACTGAGCTTCCTCAGAGCTCACCTACAAACACTTGACGTCATTCAAGCATTCCAGGAGCTAACCTTATGATTGTCCTGGACCCAGCCTTGTCCTTATGGTGGTTTTAGAATTAGGCACAGTCAGTCTCTTCCTACCCATCATCATCCAGAGCCCAGCCCAGCTCCCAGCTCTCTCGGTGGCCCTGAGGCCTCGCTCATGCCTCAGCTCACCTGCAGTTGCTCTATTTCGCTGTAAGTCTGCTCCAACTCCAGAGCACTGAAGCGTTTGTGGAGCCGGTACATGAGGGTGCTCTCAGAGACCGGGTGAACAGCGAAAGCACTCAGGAAAGCTGAGCTCCCCTCCTTCTCGGGGTCCCTATTCTTGGCCAGTTCGAAGGAGCGGTACTGCTGCCCCTACAGGGACCAATGAGACCGTAAGTGATGCACAGGAAGGCTGCCTGTCCCCAAGCACCCTGGGCCTTCTGAGCAGTCACACTGTCACTGTGCTACTTTAGAACTGACCAAAGGAAGGTCTTTTGCAAGACTCCCCTAACCCCTCACCTTACTTTTCATGCCTATATTTGGAAATAGAAAAAATAAGTAGGCAACTAGGGACACCCTCGCCCCAAGAATCCCATTATTTCTCAGAGGGATGACAGCCATGAGCAGAAGAGCATCCCAGTAGACTGGTTTGGAGGATGACTTGCTTCTGGAGTGTGACCAGGCCTGCAAAAGAGGTTTGGCACTCTTTGGGGAGTGGTCATCTCCAGGACACACCCATAACCGTGATATGCACCAGGTGCAGAGGGTGTGGGAGGGAGGCAGACAGATAGGGAGGCTGGTGAGTTGGGCACCTTTCTGTTTTGCTCAGAGGTCCCTAAGGCTGTAAGAAGTCCGTAAGCAAGGGAGAGCCAAGGGCCAGGCCCATGTCTGCAAAGGACAAAAGGATGGCCTCCAGCACCCAGCTCGGACAGCAATCACCCAGTCACTGCCAACCTGTTAGGGACTTGGGACTGCCTTGAAGGGGCTGTCACCTGGTGCTGTGAAACACAGCCAATGCCCAGAGAGTCGATGAGGCATCGGCCAAGCCACTCGTCGGGACGGGCACTGAGAATGTCTCCTCGGCAGCCATCCAGATGTGGCCGCAAGCGAAGCAGAAGACTCCGTGAGAGCAGGTAGCCAAAGCCCCCATGGCAGTACCGAGCCTGCTCGCCTGCACCAATGAACTCCTCTGCTCGGCCCAAGTACAGGTCTTGGTTGATGCTGAGGTGGCCAACAAGGGCTGCCAGGCGGGGAGCCTGCACATATGTGTCATCCTGCATGATGAAGAACCAGTCGTAGTCTGCTCCAAAATGTGCGTGAAGGTGACGCAGGGTCTCTGACATGAGCCAGGCAGGACGCTCATCCCCGTGAGACACCACCTGCATCCCTGCAGGAATCCGTGCCCCTCGCTGCCCGGTAAAATAGAGTAACCGCGGGAAGTGGTGAGCCACTGTGCGGTTAACAGCTACAGCCAGAGTGGGCAGTGTGGTGCGGGAAGTCAGGACAGCCACCAGCAAGCGCTCGCGAGAGCCCAGCTCTGTCTGGATGTACCGAGTCCTGTGAAGAGACCAGCACATGAGGGGTCAGTTCTTGTCCTGCACATGCATACTTAGGAATGAGTGAGTTGGGTTTCAGGAGAGAGAACAGAATGCTTTCCTAATCAATACTAATTGGCTATTGGAATGAGTACCTACTCAGTCACACTGGACTTGGTCTGTGTGTGTGGAGGGGGAATATTTAAGATGAATTCAGAGGGTTAGTGTACTTCCTGCCATGTTCAAGAACATCGAACACTAACACCAACGGGTGAGACTTTTAGACCTGAGGGACAAAGTAGAAACAAACCAACATGGAAAAGAAGACATAATCCAAGAACCCAACATTGAGTACCAAAGCAAAGACCGAAGCACACAAGCTTAGAGTGAGGCCGGTGTGGGGGATGATGGAAAAGTCACCCTCACCTGAGCACTTTCTTGTACGGTTTGTTGGGGTCTCTGTAGTAGGGGACAATCCGAGGTTTGAAGTCTTCATCACTTTGGTCCAGCCCAGTTTTTGAGTCTGGATTCTGTGGGCCTCCTGGCTTCCCAACAGCCTCTACACAGGGATCTTCGCCCTCCCCCTGGATCCAGGAAACCCGCAGGAGGCTCAGGCTGCATCCCAGAGATAGCCCTAGGATAAGGGGCAGTGCTGGCCGAAGCACAGCCAACAAGGAGCTCAGACGCATGGTGGAAGGCCCTGACATGGGGTGTCCCAGGGGTGGTCTCAAGGATGAATGGGCTGATGAGCCCCAGGAGAGCAGTAGGCCCACAGTTTTAACCAGGGAACCTGGGGTCAATGAGGTCAACAACAGAGCAAGCTATGTTGGCTTCCAGGACTAGCATCCCTTGGAGGATTGACTATGTTGTCTTCCAAACTCCCTCTGCCTGGTCTTCAATCATCAAAGTGCTTGATCCACCCCTCAGCCAAAGACTAATGCATATGCGAATGATATCATTCACTACGAAAAAGGAGAGGAAACAAAACCCAGTACTGTCAAACTTAACCAGAAAGGTCTAGACCCCTCTATAAAACGGCCCTGAGTCCAAGTCAGCAGCAACTACAAAGCAGGGGTTGGAGGAACGCACAGATCAGATCAACCAGAGAAGCCAGCCTGGGGCCCTTTCCTCAAGACGCCCTGCTCCATCACGTCCACTCGGAATGCACAAGGGCTGCTGGCCTACAGCTACAGGCCAGCACGATGGAGGGGCCTGTCAAGAAAACCCTGAGGCTCCACAGTGAGCCCTCCTCCCATCAGACACGACCACGGGCCTGCCCACCCAAACGAGGTGGACGGAGCCGGTGACTCAGCACTGCCAGCCTCTCAGAGGAGCCATTCTGCAGGGTCTCCCACTCAGCAGCTACAAGGCCGTGATGCCCACCCTCCCGAGACCCCCCTGAGCCCCGAGGGCACTGAGCAATTGGCTGCCTGGCTTTACCAAGCAAACCCAAAGCAGCATGAGCCGAGCAGCAGTAGAGACCATGCAGGGGACTCGCGGCCTCCTCGGGGACCCCTGCCCGGGCCAGCCAGGGGTCCGCTGGCCTCGAGGCGACCACCGCCCAGCCAGGCTCCTGGAAAAAGGCCCAAAGCGAGTCTTGGACGCTCGGCTCAAAACAGAAATAAATCGCCTACGTCCCGCGGATGCGGAGGGGTGCGGGGGTCCAGGCGGTGCGTCCCGCGGGCCGGGCCAAGCCGGCGGAAGGAAGGTCGCGGCTGCGAGCGGAAAGAGCCGGTTCTCTGGCCGGCCGGGGCAGCGGGCGCAGGATGACAGGGACACCCGAGCCCCGCCGGAGGACTCGGCAGTCGAGCCAGGGGGCGGCGGAGGCCGAGCAGCGGGTGACGAGACTTCCGGGGGCCGCGGGGCCTCGTACTCGCCTCCCGGCGGGGGAGCCCGATGCGAGCCGAGCTGCCGGCTACGCTGCGGCAGCGGCTGCCACCTCACAGCCCAGCCCGCGGCTTCCTCTTCCGTTGACTGTCACTCACCCGTCTCTAGGGCGACCGCATCCGCATCCGGCCGCTCGCTCCGCCCCCTCTCTATGATCGCTCGCCCGTCGCTAGGGCGACGGCATCCGCATCCGGCCGTTCGCTCCGCCCCCTCTCTAGGGTTGCTCGCCCGTCGCCAGGGCGACCGCATCTGCATCCGGCCGCTCGCTCCGCCCCCTCTCTATGATCGCTCGCCCGTCGCTAGGACGACCGCACCCGCATCCGGCCGCTCGCTCCGCCCCCTCTATGATCGCTCGCCCGTCGCTAGGGCGACCGCATCCGCATCCGGCCGCTCGCTCCGCCCGCTCTCTATGGTCGCTCGCTGCATGGAGCGTCGTCTGATCCCGCTGGCAAGCTCCATCCTCTCGGGAAAAAAGTCCCCTCGCCTTCGGAGAACACGCTTCGTTTCCTCGGCCTCGCCACCCATCACCAGCTCAGTTGCTTAAGAGATGTTTTTTTTTTTGAGACCGGGAATGGGGAACGGCCCGCGCGCGGCTGGCTTCGAACTCACTCTGGTAGTTCGCAAGCCGGGGACACTTCCATAGAAACCCCAGACCGTGAACCCATCGCCGATTAGGTGAAACCCAGTGGAAGCCCTGAGTGAGCGCCGACGTCCACGGTTAAGCCGAGCAGCGCAGCCAAGCTAGTGAGAGCGCCCAGAGGTAAGCTCCACTCCCGGGAAGCAGTGCGGAGATGGATTCGGGCAATACGTCGGCCAAGGACGCGGGGAGCTTGCGACCCTTTCGTTTGTAGCAGGATTGCGTCACGCAAGAAAATTGCCCTGGTCGTGCACACCTGTTGGTGAAAAGAAAAGCTCGCCAGGAGTGGGGGCACCCGGGAGGCAGAGGTAGGAGGATCGCCGTGAGTTCAAGGCCAGCCTGAGACTACAAAGTGAATTCCAGGTCAGCCTGGACTAGAGCGAGACCCTACCTCGAAAAACCTAAATAAATAAATAAATAAATAAATAGCTCACCATAACCATCCTTGTGCCTGTGTTTCACATAGAGCTAGATACACACACATATGTATACTATGTATGGATGCATGTATACTGTGTATGGATGTATACTATGTATATACATATATATAGTATGTATATATGAGTAACTTTGCAGGGTTGTAATATGTGCTGAATTCTTAAGGACTCTACCATGTAAATGGAAAGATGTGTCAATTTACTGAGTTACTGTTTATTTTTTGTTTGTTTTTTAGCTGTCTGCAGTTGTTGGCAATACAGAAACATACACAGTCTTCATGGAGATACCGTCTGTAATTTCTTGTGTTTTGAGTCTCATTCAGGAACAACTTTAGCTTCCTGCTCTGAAGGCCAAATACCGTTGTTGGTTTTTTTTTTTGTTTGTTTGTTTTGTTTTGTTTGGAGAACCTTTTTTTTTTTAATTTTTGTGATTTTTGAGGGAGGGTCTCGCTCTAGCCCAGGGTGACCTGGAATTCACTCTGTAGTCTCTGGGTGGCCTCAAACTCACAGCAATCCTCTTACCTTGGCCTCCCAAGTGCTGGGATTCAAGGTGTGCGCCACCACACCTGGCTGTTTTAAAGAACTTCATCATCCACAACATCAGTGTTCAGGATGCGTTGGTACTGTCACATTCAAAGTGAACCCATGGGTTTGCTTTTCCTCCCTCCCTCCCCTCCTTCCCCCTTCTCTCTCTGTACATGCTTTTGAGCACACTGAAATACCATTATTTTGTTATAACAGGATTTAACTTTGTTTCTTTCCTGTTATTGTCAAGACATACTTTCTTGAAAATATGTATGTCACTATGTACATCATCTGTGAACTTCATTTCTAAATAGTAAAGGTGTTATGAAAAATGCTTTTAAAATGGACCGGTAAGGCTGTTACAGTGCACACCCATAATCCCAGCACTTGGGAGATGGAGAGGTCAGCAGTCCAAGGACATCGTTGGCTACATAGCAAGTTCAAGGATGGCCTGGGCTATATGAGATCCTGTCCCAAAACAAAACAACAAACAAAGCAGAGTGCAGTGGGCTTTAGAGTCAAGAACCATTCTGAGAGTCCATAAGCTAGAACTCAGCTGCTGTGTTACCCACCAGCCTGTTACCTGCTGCGGTTTTATTTTGTTCTTGTTTTCTGCTGCATTGTGACGAGAGCTCCCCTTAGCAACCGGCAGTAGGGGGTGGTGAATGAATGAATGAAGAATAGTCCTGGGAACTAGAGTAGACACACTCAGAAGTGCCTTCCACCAGAAATATGATACAAGCCCCAAATGTGAACCATGTATATACTTTCAACATTTCTAGTAGCTGCATGTCCTTGTGCGTTTCTTTGAGACCGTCTCTTGCTACTAAGTAGCCCAGGCTGGGAAACTCACCTTCCTTCTGCCTCTCCCTCCCCAGCTGGGTATAGCCTCAGCTTCAGTAAAAGGAGGTGCTTATAACACAAGCTTCCAGACAGAAAATGGCCTTAATATCCATGACTTCGCAGTGCCTGATAATACCTACACATTATAGGAGGAAAAGATGATGACACCAAAACAAAATAGAGACTAATGGGAGGGAGAGGAGCTATGAGGGAGAGTAGGGGTGGGGAATTATAATGGTTGTCTATAATTATGGAAGCTCTATGTATTAGTCAGTGTTCTCTAGAGGAAACAGAGTTGATAGAATGGATTATTATAAAAGGGAATTTATTGGGATAGCTTACGACAGTCCAATAGTAGCAGTCTGTAGGCCCACAGGTAAGGAACCAGTAGCTGTTCAGTCCACATGGATGGATGTCTCAGCAGTCCTAATCCAGCCCAGAAGGCCTGATGGCTCCCTGGGGAGTGGCGGCTGACAGTCTAGGGTGTGTGTGTGTGTGTGTGTGTGTGTGTGTGTGTGTGTGTGTGTGTATACATACATATATATATATATATATTGCTGGTATAGCAACATTGGCTTATAAATGAGTACTCATATAAATTAAAAATTGGAGCATTGGCTCAGCAGTTAAAGACACTTGCTGGCAAAGCCTATCAGCCTGGGTTTGACTCCTCAGTACCCATGTAAAACTGATGTACAAAGTGGTACATGTGTCTAGAGTTCACTTGCAGTGGCAAGAGGCTTTGGTGTACCCATGCTCGCACGCTCTCTCACTCTCTCTCCTTGCAAATAAATAAAAATATTTTAAAATACTCAAGTCCCTTTCAGTTTAAAGTGTAACTAAAATTTTAAAGAAAAGGACGTCTCTCTCTTTAAGAGTGTTACCTATTCTTTGTCTTATGGCTAAGGTGGCTAGCCACTGTTATGTGTTTCAGGTAGTCTGTCTTTATGGTTGTGACCAAAAAACTACATAACTAAATATATGGCCAGCAAGTGTTCTAATTTTAAAGTGTACACATATACATGGGTGTATTTTATTTATTCATTTTCAAACAGAGAGAGAGAGAGAGAGAGAGAGAGAACACACCAGGGCCACCACCTTGTGGGTCTGGCTTATGTGGGACCTGGGGAATTGAACTCAGGTCCTTAGGCACTGGAGGCAAGTGCCTTAACTGCTGAGCCATCTCTCCAGCCCCTACATGGGTGTATTTTAAGACAATGCTAAATTGCTAGCAACAGGTTTACAGTATATTTAAAATAATTCATTTCTGCACTTCTGGTTTCAAAAGGAAAGTGCTAATTCATGCTTACTGCAAGGATTTTACGGCTAAATGAAAACGCCTTTGGGGGGCTGAAGAGATGGCTCAGCAGGTAAGGTGTTTGCCTGCAAAGCAGAAGAAGGATCCAAGTTAAATTGATGCAAGGTGGCCCATGTGTCTGGAGTTCATTTGCAGTGGCTGGAGGCCCTGGCACACCC